>CM053033.1:73998863-74159218 GCA_028564925.1 Lithobates sylvaticus | reverse complement strand
TGCAGTGTATTATGGGATGGGTGGAATGCTCTGCACACATATACAGAAACACGCACACTCGGCAGGGATGGGGCTCCTGTAGATAAGTAGTGTAGGAGACGATTAGATAAATATATTGTGATGCGGGAGGGGTTATCTGCACTTCTATAGGAAGTATGAGTCATGCGCAGTGACACTCTCACCCGCCCCGCCGTGTGATAAGCCCCACCCTCGGACTCTCTAACATCACTGGCTACAATACAGCCATGTGACCGCCCTGTCATGTGACCCGCCTTTGTCATTTTGTTGTCTCCTCCGTCTCCGCCTATTTAGGAATCAGATTTCCGCATCCGGATCTCTCTTACAACTACCGCCTTTAGCAACGCCCCATTTTCGGTCATTGGTTGATATTTTGCATAGTTAATTTTCCAGCTTTTGCTTTAGCAGACGTTTATTTTTATTGAAGAAAGTAATTATACGGGTGAAATTTGGCGATTGCTCTTCTCAGTGGTGATTTAGAAGGAATGAGCATAACCCAAAATGATTTAACATTGAGTATGTAAAATCGCCATAAGCTGAACTTTCCGGATATGTTCGTGCTTTATAAATGGAAGACACTCCCAGGACTGTTGTGTTGTATGAAAGGAGAGAAGGTTAGCACTCCCCTTGACAAGGATGGAAGAGGTCCCAGTGGCCTTTACAACACATATACGGTTAAGGCATTGTCACTTACTTCGTGGCATCTCTAACCAAGTTTTTTGGCTCACTCCATGTGTGTATAGTAAGGGGAGGACTTGCTGGGAGAATATTCCGATCACACAAGAGGGTCATCTACTTCAGGCTTCTGTGCTATTACAGTAATCAGAATAAATCACATTTGCGCAGTGCCCACCATGTTATCACCTTTGAATGAGCTGCCGAACGCACCAATCTTAAAGCGGCACTGTACAGAAATTTTTTTTTTTAAAAGCCAGCAGCTACAAATACTGCAGCTGCTGACTTTTAAAAAATGGACACTTACCTGTTCCAGGGTCCAGCGGTGTCGGCAGCAGAGGCCGATCGCTCGCTCGGCTCTCTGCTGTAGCCGGCGCCATTCTCGGTGAGGGAATCAGGAAGTGGCTTCACTTCCCGATTCCCTACTGCGCATGCGCGAGTCGCGCGGCGCAATGAGAATCTTCACGTGTGTGTCCCAGCAGACAGCGCGCCCGCACAGGAACTTGCGTAAACTCCCGTGGGAGTTTATGCTGGAAGTGGGTGCAGATACCTGTCTTAGACAGGTATCTGCACCCTCCTCCCCCCTGAAAGGTGCCAAATGTGACACCGGAGGGGGGGAGGGTTCCGAAAAGCGGGAGTTCCACTTTAGGGTGGAATCCTGCTTTAATAATGCTGAGTGCCGCATCACACAGGGACACATCAGGGCTCATTCACACGGCACACACATACTTTCTGCATGAAAGAAAGGTTTTAGCTGATAAAGCTGGAAGATCCCGTGTAAAATACACACCTAAAGTACCTTTGTTTAACCACTTCAGCTCCGGAAAGGTCTACCCCCTTCCTGACCAGGCCATTTTTTGCGATACGGCACTGCGTTACTTTAACTGACAATTGCGCGATCGTGCGACGCTGTACCCAAATCAAATGTATGTCCCTTTCTTCCCACAAATAGAGCTTTCTTTTGGTGGTATTTGGTCAACTCTGCGGTTTTTATTTTTTGCTCTATAAACAAAAAAAGACCAACAGTTTTGAAAACAATATTTTTTACTTTCTGCTATAAAACACATCCAATAAAAAAAAAAAATCTAATTTCTTCATCAGTTTAGGCCAATATGTATTCTGCTACATGTTTTTGCTAAAAAAAAAAAATCCAAATCAGCGTATAATGATTGGTTATAGTGTCTACAAACTATGGGCTATTTTTATGGAATTTTTATTTATTTATTTACTAGTAATGGCTGCGATCAAAGACTTAAAGCGGGACTGCAACATTGCGGCGGACAAATCGGACACTAAGTGACACTTTTTGGGGACCAGTGATACCAATACAGTAATAAGTGCTAAAAAAAATATATATATGCACTGTCACTGTTCTAATGACACTGGTAGGGGAGGGGGTTAACATCGGGGCAATCAAAGGGTTAAATGTGTCCCTAGGGGGTGCTTTCTAACTGTGTGGGGGATGGTTGCACTGTGGGAAGACAGAGATCCGTGTTCCGTGTCACAAAACGACGATCTGGCTTGTTTTCATAGGCAGACCACCGCTCTGCCTCTGTCGGGAACGATCAGCGGGTCCCAGTGGACATTGGGTCCGTCGGTCCCACTGATTGGCTCCCGCTGTGTAAAATCGCGCCGCAAACCCTGAAAAGGCGATTACATACAGGTACGTGATTTCACCTGTAGGAGCCGCCACCCTGCAGTACATGTACATGGGGCGGACGGCAAGTGGTTAAACTCTGCGTTTAGATGCGTACAGCAGATTCATTTGTACATATCTCAACACAGCACTATAGTAACCAATGAGCCTGTACACACAGCCGTATCTACATCCGAAAATGTGCGCTGTATTTAACCACACACACAAAAAAAAAAAAAAATAGGGCACAGTTGCAGATTGAATGAGTCCTTTCTGTGCATTTATACTAAATGGCACCACAGTCTGCAGCAAAGCGTCACTGCGTTGTGGTGACTGCATTATCAAAATGTTGCATGCACCTTTTAGTGCAATTTGGTGTGTTTAGCTGCTTATTCAAATGTATAGACAGTGTTAACATGGTGGAGCTCTGCACAGATGTGATTCTGCAATAATACAATGTGAATCCAGCCTCAAGAATATCCTCAAATTATTTGTCTTTTGTTAATGAATGTGAATCCCTTCAATTCTGTTTTTCTTTTTTTAGGAAACATGTAAAATAGATCAGTTTAATGTAAAATATGATAAAATATGTTATGTTTTTTTCAAAAATATGTTGTGTAAACTATATTTACCGGATGCATTTGTACAGTATCTCACAAAAGTGAGTACACCCCTCACATTTTTGTAAAAATATTTTATTTATATCTTTTCATGTGACAACACTGAAGTTTGCTAAAATGTAAAGTATTAAGTGTACAGCTTGTATAACAGTGTCAATTTGCTGTTCCTTCAAAATAACTCAATCCACAGCCATTAATGTCTAAAGCGCTGGCAACAAAAGTGAGTACACCCCTAAGTGAAAATTTCAAAATTGGGCCCAATTAGCCATTTTCCCTCCCCGGTGTCATGTGACTCGTTAGTGTTACAAGGTCTCAGGTGTGAATGGGGAGCAGGTGTGTTAAATTTGGTGTTATCGTGCTCACTCATACTGGTCACTTGAAGTTCAACATGGCACCTCATGGCAAAGAACTCTCTGAGGTTTAGAAAAAAAGAATTGTTGCTCTACATAAAGATGGCCAAGGATATAAGAAGATTGCCAAGACCCTGAAACTGAGCTGCAGCACGGTGGCCAAGACCATACAGCGGTTTAACAGGACAGGTCTAGCCATGGTCGACCAAAGAAGTTGAGTGCACATGCTCAGCATTATATCCAGAGGTTTTCTTTGGGAAATAGGCATATGAGTGCTGCCAGCATAGCTGCAGAGGTTGAAGGGGTGGGGGGTCAGCCTGTCAGTGCTCAGACCATATGCCGCACACTGCAACAGATGGGTCTACATGGCTGTCATCCCAGAAGGAAGCCTCTTCTAAAGATGATGCACAAGAAAGCACACAAACAGTTTGCTGAAGACAAGCAAACTAAGTACATGGATTACTGGAACCATGTCCTGTGGTCTGATGAGACCAAGATAAACTTATTTGGTTCAGATGGTGTCAAGCGTGTGCGGCGGCAACCAGGTGAGGAGTACAAAGACAAGAGTGCCTACAGTCAAGCATGGTGGGGGGAGTGTCATGGTATGGGGCTGCATGAGTGCTGCCGGCACTGGGGAGCTACAGTCCATTGAGGGAACCATGAATGCCAACATGTACTGTGACATACTGAAGCAGAGCATGATCCCCTCCCTTCGCAGACTGGGCCGCAGGGCAGTATTCCAACATGATAATGACCCCAAACAGACCTATAAGACGACCACTGCCTTGCTAAAGAAGTTGAGGGTAAACAGGGGTGGTGCAAGGGTTTTTGACACCCTAGGCAAAACCTACTTTTTTCACCACCATTGGCTCCACCCCCTTTACACTGTCCATGTGACAGAAGGCGGCGCTATACAGAAAGCATCGGCTCTGCTTCCTCTAGCGCTGGCTCCAGTGCTGCGCCTCTAATTACACTACTGGTCAGACTTAGTTAGTTGCATTCTGCAGCCTGCAGAGCATGCAGACGCGGAGGTAAACCAGTGGCCGAGCGCCCCTAGGCAGCAGTGCGCCCTAGGCGGCTGCCTAGTGGTAGCACCGGCCCTGAGGGCAAAGGTGATGGACTGGCCAAGCATATCTCCAGACCTCAACCCTATTGAGCATCTGTGGGTCATCCTCAAACGGAAGGTGGAGGAGCGCAAGGTCTCTAACATCCACCACCTCTGTGATGTCGTCATGGAGCAGATGGAAAGGGCTGCAAGGGCTGGGACAGTGATAATAATGGGGGATTTTAACTACCCGGATATTGACTGGAGTAATGGCACTGCTGGGACAGTTAACCACTTCAGCCCCGGAAGGATTTACCCCCTTCCTGACCAGCGCGTTTTTTGCGATTCTGCACTGCGTCGGTTTAACTGACAGTTGCGTGGTCGTGCGACGTGGCTCCCAAACTAAATTGCCATCCTTTTTTTCCCACAAGATTTCTTTTGGTAGTATTTGATCACCTCTGCGTTTTTTATTTTTTGCGCTATAAACAAAAAAAGAGCGACAATTTTGAAAAAAACGCATTATTTTTTACTTTTTGCTTGAATAATTATCCCCCAAAAATATATAAAAAAATGTTTTTCCTCAGTTTAGGCCGATATGTATTCTTCTACATATTTTTGGTAAAAAAATTGCAATAAGCGTTTATTGATTGGTTTGCGCAAAAGATATAGCGTCTACAAGGGAATAGTTTTATGGCATTTTTATTAATATTTTTTTTTTACTAGTAATGGATAGATTTTTATCGTGACTGCGACATTTTGGCGGGCACTTCAGGCAATTTTGAAACATTTTTGGGACCATTGGCATTAATACAGCGATCAATGCAATAAAATTGTGTGACACCACACTGATCGCTGCTCCCGATGACAGGGAGCAGACAATCAGTGCGCTGTCACTAGGCAGAACGTGGAGATGCTGTTTACATCGGCATCTCCCCATTCTTGAGCTCCGTGACACGATCGCGGGTCTCACCGCAGCGATTGAGTCCGCGGGACCCACGACCATGGTCATGGAGCTCTCGGCAGGCGCGTACAGGTATGTTACTTTGTCCAGCCGTGCCATATTGCCGACGTAAATGTACAGGAGCCGGTCTGGAACCGGTTAAAAGGCAAAGATTTATAAACCTATTACAAGGAAATTTTATGGTCCAGTTTATTGAGGCCCCGACTAGGAATGACACTCTGCTGGCCCTGGTAATCTCAAACCATGCAGAGCTTATTACCAATATTCATATAAAAGAACGGGTAAAATAAAAACACTTACGTTTAAGAGAGCAAATTTTCCAAGTATGAGGGCTGCTCTCCAGGACTTAGACTGGGAGGGAATATTGGCATCAATGGACACAGAACAGAAATGGGAATTCTTCAAAGTGACTGTATGTAAACTCACTGCAAAGTATATTCCCATGGGCAATAAGTTTAACCACCTCAATACAGTGCACTTACACCCTCTTCCTGCCCAGACCAATTTTCAGCTTTCATCGCTCTCACATTTTGAATGACAATTACTCAGTCATGCAACACTGTACCCATATGAAATTTGCGTCTTTTTTTTAACACAAATAGAGCTTTCTTTTGGTGGCATTTAATCACTAGTGGCTTTTTTATTTTTTGTGCTATAAATAAAAAAAGACCATAAATTTGGTGAAAAAAATGCCATTTTCTTTGTTTCTGTCATAAAATGTTGCTAATTAGTAATTTTTCTTCATAAATTTTGGCCAAAATTTATACTGCTACATATCTTTGGTAAAAATAACCCAAATTAGTGTATATTAATTGGTCTTTGTGAAAGTTATAGAGTCTACAAACTATGGTGCCAATCACTGAAAATGTATCACATCTGATCAGGCCTTCAGTACATCAGGTGAATCTCATTTCTTGAGACACTAGCAAGTCGGGAAAGTACAAATACCCCCTAAATGACATTCCAAGGTATTAAGTAAGTAGCATGGTGATTTTTTTTAAGTTGTAATTTTTGCCCACAATTCTTTGCAAAATTAAGATTTTTTTTTTATTTTTTTACAAAATTGTCATATTATCAGGTTATTTCTCACACACAGCATATGCATACAACAAATTACACCCAAAATACATTCTGCTACTCTTCCCGAGTACGGCGATACCACATGTGTGAGACTTTTACACAGCCTGGCCACATACAGAGGCCCAACATTGAAGTAGTACCTTCAGGCATTCTAAATTACACATCTAAATTACACGTGCACGTCGGTGGCATCGTGTTGCCGGGAACACTGCTCATCACCGACGCTGGTAAACAGCCATTTGCCGGTGGCTGTTTACCACATGATCGGCTGTGATCCTTTCTGCTACTTCTCACACACGATCGGTGTGTAAGGAGGAGAACCTGGTAACATCTCATTACCACTCTATGTTTACATTCAGTGATCGGCTGTGAAAGGATCACAGCCGATCACGTGGTAAACAGCCACCGGCCAATTTACCAGCGTCGGTGACGAGCAGTGTTCCCGGGAACACGATGCCACCGACGTGCACGCGCAGCAAGCTCACGATCGCGTGCACGTGCAGCGAGCTCACGATCGCGTGCATGCGCCATGCAAAGTGGGGCGGTACCCTCTGTGATCGGCCGTGACTTCATCACGGCTGATCACGTGCCCAATGGCTATTCACCCCCCTCGGTGGCGAGCGGTGTCTCCGATCACTTGCATTCCCTGTTTAAATGGACGGACGTCATATGACACCCACCCAGAACGAGAGTCGTGCCTCCTGGCCGTCATGTGACGGCTGGCGGGTGGCAAGCGGGTAAAAAGGCTAAAAATAAAATCTATGTGGCTCACAGCCAAAGTTAAAATGGCTATAAATAATAAAAAAAAAGCTTTTAAAAAATATAAAAATTAAGAAACGCTATCATCATTTAAATGTTACAACGAATATAACAGAATATGTAAAAAGGAAATCAAGGATGCAAAAATTCAAAATGAACGACAGATTGCAAAAGATAGTAGGACAAACCCCCAAAAAATCTTCAAATACATTATTAGTAAAAAGGTCAGGTCCGAGCATGTAGGCCCTTTACAAAATAATCTAGAGTGGGTAACTGGGGACAAAATGAAGGCAAATATATTAAATATTTTCTTCAGCTCTGTGTATACAAAAGGAGCATGGGGGAGCTCATGTCCATAATGGGGGTGGTAGTGACACAACCCCAAATGATCCACAATGGCTCAAATGTGATATTGTCCAGAAATATTTAGACAGAATAAAGGTGGATAAAGCACCTGGACCAGATGACATCCACCCACAGATCCTAAAAGAATTGAGCTCTGTCATTTTAAGGCCATTGTTTCTATTATTTAGGGACTCGTTAATGACTGGAATGGTACCACTGGATTGGCGCAGGGCCAATGTGGTGCCCATATTTAAAAAGGGATCAACGTCTTTACCAAGTAACTAAAGACCTGTTAATTTAACTTCTATAGTCTGGTAGATACTGGAAAGTTTAATAAAAGACCACATAGACAAGTTCTTGCTGAAAAAAAATGTTTTAAGCAACAGACAGCATGGATTCATGAAAGACAGAAGTTGTCAAACAAACCTGATTTCTTTTAACCACTTTCAGACCGGACCATTTTGCTGGCTTAAGACCAGAGCACTTTTTGCGATTCAGCACTGCGTCGCTTTAACTGACAATTGCGCTGTCGTGCGACGTGGCTCCCAAACAAAAATGATGTTATTTTTACCCCACAAATAGAGCTTTCTTTTGGTGGTATTTGATCACCCCTGTGGTTTTTATTTTTTGCGCTATAAACAAAAAAATAGCGACAATTTTGAAAAAAACACATTATTTTTTACTTTTTGCTATAATAAATATCCCCCAAAAATATATAAAAATATATCAGTTTAGGCCGATACGTATTCTTCTACATATGTTTGGTAAAAAAAAATCGCAATAAGCGATTATTGATTGATTTGCACAAAAGTTATAGCGTTTACAAAATAGGGGATAGTTTAATGGCATTTTTATTAATATTTTTTTTTTTTTACTAGTAATGGCGGCGATCAGCGATTTTTATTGTGAATTTGACATTATGGCGGACACATCGGACATTTTTGACACATTTTTGGGACCATTGTCATTTATACAGCAATCAATGCTATACAAATGCACTGATTCCTGTGTAACTGGCAGTGAAGGGGTTAACCAGGAGGTGGCAGTGTAGGGGTTAAGTGTGTCCTAGGGGCGTGTTGCTAACTGTGGGGGGCGTGGCTGTGTTTTACAGACCCGAGATCAGACTCACAGAGGTCCCGACCGCCGCACGCTGGCCGGCAGCGCACACGGGATGGCACGGCGGCAAATTCAAAGGGACGTACCTGTATGCCCTTATGCCTGTCCGTGCCATTCTGCCGACGTACATCATTGTGTGCCGATCGGAAAGCGGTTAATGAGGAGGTAAGTAAAACTTTGGACAGAGGGGTGGCTGTGGACGTGGTCTACCTGGATTTTGCAAAAGCTTTTGACACAGCTCATGTGTAAGGTAAAGTCTACAGGCTTGGAAAGATCAATTAGTAAATGGATAGAAAACTGGCTAAAAGACATAATTCAGAGAGTAGTGGTTAATGATTCTAATGCCCTGTACACACTGTCCCACGGAAAATGTTCGATCGGATCGTGTGTGGGCTCCATCGGAACTTTTTTCATTGAATATCCGACACACAAAGTTTGAGAGCCTGTGTCCAGCAGGGGGCGCTATGTACTTGGGTAGTCGGAGATAGCAGTAAGCCGCAAGGTGATGAGCCGTCTGAGGTAACAGGGGGCCTTAAGTTTTCCCACCTCTGGAGCCTATGAGAGAGGACCAAGCACTTGATGTGTTGCCTCCACCAATAGGACGTATCCATATCCCACAGACTGTGAAGTGGACGCCAGGAAGTAAATAGAAGAAGTATCATCATGTGACCAAGGCTTCAGATTTTACACAGCGTGCCAACTTTTTCAGAATTGGAGTTGAAAGAAAAGTAAAAATAGAATAATACACTATTGGAGCACATTTGTTTATTTGCATGTGGAACACTGCATTTTCATTAAGTGACAATACTGGAGAAAATATTGGAGGAACGCTGACCGTTTGTGGGAGAGTGTTTATGCTAGTTAGCCTTACATGTGAGTGTGGGCAACGACATTCGGTGAGTGAGTTTCCTATGGGAGTGGACACGTTTGAGCACAGCGGTGTGGTGGAAGATCGATCGATTTAATATCTTTTGTGAAGATACACAGCTTTGTCATAGGAGCACCAATGATTTGTTCTTTCACTTCAATTTATTGTTTTCGTTTTTGATCTTTATGAACACTTATGAACACTGTAGCACTTTTTTGTTCTATATATTTTTTGTGCACAATATTTTCTGAAGGTCATCTTCACATTTTCAGTGTGAACAATTAATTTTTTTCCATTAAGGACACTCTATTACTTTCACCACGTGGGATTATCTATATATTTTGTTTAGGATAGTTTTTCTATTTTATTTAGATATATATTATTTAGATACATATTTGTTATATGTTATTTACTCTAGCGCTACCTATCAGGTTACAATCCTATTCGGACCACAATCTGATCCCCTTCACAAAGTTTGAGAGCAGGATCTAAAATTTTCCGACAACAAAATCCGATCGTTTAAATTCCGATCGCGTGTAGACAATTCCGACGGACAAAGTGCCACGCATACTCAGAATAAATTAAGAGACGAAAGCTATTGGCTTCTGGCCCGTTTATAGTCCCAACGTATGTTTTGTACGTCACCTCATTAAGAACGATCGGATTTTCAAACAACTTTGTGCGACCGTGTGTATGCAAGACAAGTTTGGCACAAAATCCATCTGAAAAAATCTGACGGATTTTGTGGTCAGAATGTGTGTACAGGGCATTACTCTGAATGGTCTAAGGTTATCAGCTAGGGGTGCAACGGATCGTCACCGATCCGTGATCTGAATGAGAAACGTCACTTCCTGATAAGACAGCGGCCGCCGCCGAGTGTACCAAGATGGCCGCCGCTCCGGAGCTAGGCCGAAGCCGCAGCCTTTCCTATGGCCAAGGCAGCGGAGTGCTCCGCGGATCGCGTGGTGTGCTGATCCGAACAGGTTGATTTAACATTTAGTTAAATGTGAAAATCAGAGGTGTTCTGTCATATTAGCAACCATGTAAGGTCAGCAGGTTTGCTGCTGCTTTTAAAATGTAACATCTAAACAGTCCGTCGGATTTACAAATATTGTATTTAAGCATATAAGCTCCGTTTTGTGTTGAAAATAACAGTGAAATCTAAAACTCCGGTGGGTGTAACAAGATTTGTCTTGCCTTTTTTTGCTGATCCAAAAAATGATCCGATTCGTGACTCTGATCCGAGGAACGATCTGATCCGTGAGTTTTTTGATCCGTTGCACCCCTATTATCAGTGGTGTACCCCAAGGTTCAGTGCTGGGACCCTTACGTTTTAATATCTTTATAAATGATATATGGTCTGAGATTAAAAGTAACATTTCTGTCTTTGCAGATGACACTAAGCTATGCAGTGAAATAACGTCCTTACAGGATGTCTCCAATTTACAATCCAACCTCAATGCACTGTCTATATATCATTTTACCCCTGTACAAATCATTAGTAAGACCGCATCTAAAATATGCAGTTCATTTTTGGGCACCTGTTCTCAAAAAGGATACTGGGGAACTGGAGAAAGTGCAGAGAAGGGCAACCAAACTAATAAGAGGCATGGAGAAGCTCAGCTATGAGGAAAGATTAGAGGGACTGAATCTATTCCCTTCTGAGAAGAGGAGATTTAGGGGGATATGATCAACATGTACAAATACATAAGTGGTAGAGTTACCGTATTTATCGGTGTATTAACACGCACCTTAACTTTAATAGGGAAGTTTCAGGAAAAAAACTTTACACAGCCCCCCAGCATAATACACGGACCCCCTGCATATTACACAAACCCCTGTACAACACACAGCCCCCTTTCATTATAAAGACCCCTCCCTGCACTCCCAGCGCTGGAACAGGGACAGCGCTGCAAGCATACTCTAAAGTTGAGAAAATTTCACACTGTCAGCCTATCAGCCTTTTCTCATACACTGCTCCTCCTGTGTCACTCATTGTCAAAGCTTCTAAATACCTCCATTAACACCGCTTTCTCTTGTGGACCTGGTCATTTCACTGCTCTCCTCTCTTTCATTGACGGTCACGAGACTGCTCTCCTCCTCCAATCAAAAGCTACACACGAGGAGGGGGGCGGAGTGGGAGGAGGAGAGCAGCCACAACGAATGGCGTTAATTAAGGGATTCAGAGGCTTAGATTTACATTGATTTACACAGTAGGAGCAGTATATCATAAAGGGCTGGCACTGCATTAATGTTTTCTGAAATTTAGAGTTTACTGGCAGCGCTGTTCCACGGCCAGGAGAGGCGGGACGGCCGGCCTGACACCCTCCCATTAGGTGGCACCCAGGGAGGACCGCCCGATTCCCGCCCCCTGTTGGTAAAAAAAATAGATATTTCCCCTCTATTTTGAAGGTAAAAAAGTGTGTGTTATACACCGATAAATACGGTATTCACTTTAAGGTCATCACAGAGGACAAGGGGGGCACGCTTTACGTCTAGAGGAAAAAAGATTTCATCTCCAAATACAGAAAGGTTTCTTCACAGTAAGAGCTGTAAAAATGTGGAATAGACTCCCTCCAGAGGTGGTTCTGGCCAGCTCAGTAGATTGCTTTAAAAAAGGCCTGGATTCTTTCCTAGGTGTACATAATATAACTGGGTACTAACCTTTATAGGTAAAGTTGATCAAGGGAAAATCCGATTGCCTCTCGGGGGATCAGGAAGGAATGATTTCCCCTGCTATAGCAAATTGGAGCATGCTTTGCTGGGGTTTTCCATCTTCATCTGGATCAACGATGGGTGAAAGATTGTGTATATGGGATTGTATTTATTTTTTGGTTGAAGTGGATGGACTTGTGTCTTTTTTCAACCTAACTATGTAGCACAAATCTTAATTACACCCCTTTTCTCTCATACCACTGTTTGTCCCCCAGCAATTTTGCCCCAGTCCCTAAAACTTACAGACATCAGATGCAGGGAGATGTTCTCTCATGGTCCTCCTCCTGTGTCATGTGACACGTCATAGCTGTGGAGGATCCTAAGGGAAGCTTCCCTTGGCTCTGATGCTTTTTGTTGCGACAGGCAGCTGGCGGGGAGAGATTATAGCTGCTGCAGTAGTTGGGGATTGCACAAGGAGGACCTGAAACGCACCACATCCAGCTCCACTACTGCTTTAAAGTAAATTAGTGGTGCCAAGTGCCTGAACCCGTTTCGGCATTCTTCTTCGGGAAACATCTTGAAACTGTGGGATGCTGGGATTTTGTTCAAATCCCCTAGGATCAAGGATGGTTGGGAGGTATGCCACTGCAGCTATGAAAAGTATTGCTGACTTTAGTTCTGCCTAAAGTGTATTCTTTTCCAAACAACACTAGTTGTATGGATATATGCGGCAACAGAATGGGCAAGTCTTAAAGAGGAAGTAAACTCTGCTCCTTTTTTTTTTTAGATTATTTTTATAGAACAAAGTATTTACATGCCTTGCAAAACTTTTTTTAATAATGTTACAATGTGCAAGTACCTTTTTGTAGCTTGATAAATGATATCCTCTTTCAGGAATCGGCGGCGCCATCTTTGGTATTGATTTCTTTCTCTGTTGTGGATGTCATTTCCACCCTTCCTCAGTTCCCCTGCCAAAATCTTGCACATGCACTCTGTATTGCCACAGCTGCTTGCTCGTATGGATGTCTATGAGATACATTGGTTCACTCCCCCTGTGTGACGTCTCAGTCACAAGGGGAGAACCAGGAAGCTGAGGAGGAAGGCACACTATAGCGAGTCTTCCTTGCTGTGCTGTTTTCAGGGGAAATGACAGACCAGGCATGCTGTTTCTAAAGAAACGGCACTGTTAGAAGTTTTCTTTAATCTAATATTTATCAATTAACAAATATTAACAAATGAATGAATGGATTAGATCTTTATAGAATAATTGAATTGTATATATTTATATCTTCTAGATATGGATAAAGTGAAATATATGGACTTTTATATTTATGTGAAAATATACATTTTAATAATAATCTGTGCTTCTCTTTGGAGAACTAACATATGGTATTTATTAGCGCTCACCTTACCCCATAGGGAAGAAGAAAGGTTTCACATTTCTTAAGATGCAAAAGTGTGTGTATATATGAGAATAAAAGTTCTTTATATTACAATATTTCTTGAATAGGATATAATAAGACCATTGGGTTTTCAATGAATATAATATACATACGGATTTATGTAGTATTCGATTTAGATGTTATATTGCATGCATTTAATGCTCTCACACATTGTTCTTGCCCACTCCTCAGGAATGTCAATGCATAGAGACTGAACAACCCCCATCCTTGCGTGAGAGGTGGGAGGGAAGCTAGGTATCATAAGTAGAGTCTGTAGGACAATAAGGCTCATAGGAACTTTAAACCAGCCCTTTTAAAGATAAAGTGGTGGTCAGATTTTAGGAGTAGGAGCTAGAAACAAAAACACAGTTGGGCAGACTGATTCAGGCAGGCATTGAAGGAAGCTGCCACAGCTTTACACACAGACACACATCTGATTCAATCTTCATCTTAAAAATATAATTACATTATTGATGTTATTTTTACATTTTATATTTTGATATTGTTCTTGTAATATTTTGCTATTTTATTATAAAATACATTTTTGAGTTTTTACATGGGAACTAAACTGATTTTCTTGGAACTTTCCTCATCAATTTACAGAATATCGATATTAATACAGAAATAACAGTATTTAACAGGCACACATGCCGTGAATCAAACAACGAATTGCGCATGCACCGGTGACGTCATAAAAGATTGCAGGACAGATTGTGAAAAGATTGTACAAGTAAGTGAAGTTTCACAGGCAGTAGCATTAGCAATGTAGATTACAAGCTAAAGTATAACTGGAGAGGTTACAACCACTTTAAATCCCAGCCAGCACACATTTGCATCTATGGGAAACTGACATTCTGGGCTTAGAACATGTTCATTGTGTATTTCCAGAACAGTGACCAAGCTGTCAAGGACAGCTCCCAATGATTGTTCACATGATCAAGAGCTCCAAATTGTGAACAATGTAACAGCCGATCACTACAGTCACATGGTTGGGTTGCCGCCTCCACCTTCCAGCATTATTTCCCTCTTGAAGGGCTGCCGGGTGGTAGCAGCAAGGTGTTAATTATACCAATAAAGATGTTTTTGTTTATTTTATTTGTCCCTGACATTAGCTTTGGGTTCTAGTTGACCACAAGTTTAACCCAAGCTTTTATTTGTGGTTCAAAAAAATATCAAACTAATGGGATAATTTACCACTGACCAGTTAAAAATCACGTCATTCCTGGTCTTTGAAATGCAGTTAGGTGGTGTGAGAACTTGGATCACCTTCTGGTGGCACTGTGGTTCCAGAACTCAAGTGTAGTTCCAGTGTCCACCACCAGGTGTCTCCTAGTAGCAAGCAGATCCCAGTGATCAGTCTCCACCTGCTGCTGGCTGCTGGCAAGGTATATACAACAGTATCTCACAAAAGTGAGTACACCCCTCACATGTGTAAATATTTTATTACATCTTTTTATGCAACAACACTGAAGAAATTACATTGTAGCAAAGTGTCAAGCAGTGAGTGTACAGCTTGTATAACAGTTTAAATTTGCTGTCCCCTCAAAATAACTTAACACACAGCAATTAATCTCTAAACCGCTGGCAACAAAAGTGAGTAAACCCCTAAATGAAAATGTCCAAATTGGGCCCAAAGTTTCAATATTTTGTGTGGCCGTAATTATTTTCCAGCACTGGCTTTACCCTCTTGGGCATGGAGTTCACCAGAGCTTCACAGGTTGCCACTGGAGTCCTCTTCCACTCCTCCATGATGACATCATGGAGCTGGTGGATGTTAGAGACCTTGCGCTCCTCCACCGTGAAATTTTTTAAATTGGGCCCAATTAGCCATTTTCCCTCCCCAGAGTCATGTGACTCGTTAGTGTTACAAGGTCGCAGGTGTGTTAAATTTGGTGTTATCACTCTCACTCTCTCATACTGGCACCTCATGCCAAAGCACCGTGAGCATCTAAGAAAAAATGTTTTTGCTCTACATAAAGATTGCCAAGACCCTGAAACTGAGCATACAGCGGTTTAACAGGACAGGTTCCACTCGGAACGGGCTTCACCATGGTTGACCAAAGAGGTTGTCTTTGGGAAATAGACAGGTGAGTGCTTCCAGCATTGCTGCAGAGGTTTAAGGGGTGGGGGGTCAGCCTGTCAGTGCTCAGACCATACGCCGCACACTGCATCAAATTGGTCTGCATGGCTGTCCAAGGCAGTCCTGGAAAATAATGGTGGCCACACAAAATATTGACACTTTGGGCCCAGTTTGGACATATTAACTTAGGGGTGTACTCACTTTTGTTGCCAGCGCTTTAGATATTAATGGCTGTGTGTTGAGTTATTTTGAGGGGACAGCAAATTGGCACTGTTATACAAGCTGTAGACTCACTACTTTACATTGTAGCAAAGTGTAATTTCTTCAGTGTTGTCACATGAAAAGATAAAATTAAATATTTTCAAAACCCTTCCCTCTTCTTATCCCTAGGTATTTGGGATAGACTGGTAAGAACCCAAAAATGTAAGTCACCCCACAATCCACTAGCCCCCCTTTTGTCACCCTGGGTCTCACCCCCTCTGTATTTGAATGGTGGTCAAATAAGGGTCTTTTTCGGATTGCAGATCTCTGCAATCACAAGGGAATGCTATCAAAAAAATTGCTGATAGAAAAATACCAACTACCGGACTCAGAGCTTTTTTTAGATACAACCAAATCTACCATTATATGCAGACCCTTTGACGAAAAGGGGACTTACAACTATGTCACCCATGGAAAATATGTGTCGCCAACTTGATAAAATTCGAGGCCAATGTAAAACCGCCTTATATGACCCAATGGGAACTAGATATCCAGGAAGACCTGAAAATTGAGGAATGGCATTCGTTGGCACTGGCTGCTTCCAGATCACTGATCAATACTTCAATAATAGAAGCAAATTACAAGGTTTTATTAAGGTGCTATCTGGTGCCGACCAGACTGGCCACTTTTGTTCCCGAGGCCGCTTCTAAGTGTTTTTCGGGGCTGTGGTCAGGAAGTGACGGCTTATCATATCTGGTGGCAATGCCCCAAAGTATGGAGATTTTGGATCAGAGTCTATAACTTCATATACTCCCTTACACAGATCAACCTGACCAAATCTCAGAAACAAGCACTCTTATGCCGCGTACACACGGTCAGAATTCTCCTTGGAAAAAGCTCTGATGGTTTTCCCATCGGAATTTCGCTCAAACTGTCTTGCCTACACACGGTCACAACAAATTCCGACGGTCAGTAACACAGCGGCATAAAACGTGTATGATTGCACTATAAAAGGGAAGTTTAATGCTTCTGAGCATGCGTCAAATTGTTTCCGAGCATGCGTCGGAATTTTGCGTGTCGGAATTGCATACACGCGATTGGAAAATCCGATAGAAAGGTTTTCCGTCGGAAAAATTGAGAACAGGTTCTCAATCCAAAGTCCGTCGGAAATTCCGACAGAAAAAGACCGATGCTCATACACACGGTCAGAAAATCCGTTGAGTAGCTCCCATCGGACTGTTTCCATCGGAATTTCCGATCGTGTGTACGCGGCATTAGGGTGTAAGATTGATGAAGTTTCCAAAACCCAAAGACCAAAATTACAATAGCAAGGAACTGGAAGTCAGCAGTCCTACCGTTTGACCAAAGTCCCATATATCATCCAATTAGTTTAGATCATTCAATTAGATTGTAAGTGTGCAGAAAAAAAACACCACCACAGTTCATGTGCCACAAGTAAAGGCAAGTCTTTCACAGTATCAGAAATCTTATACCATAGACTGCCACCAAAAAGTATCACCCACGTGCCCAGTCGGGTGTCTCCTCACCTGATGCGATGGACCTGTTAAATTAATCAAGGTGGTCAAAAGTGCTTTAATCACATAGGCAACAGATCAGCAGCATCGAGGTCACATCTCCATATCCAGCAGCTCTTGCATAAAAAAGTTCAATGAGATATATGCACAGAAGATCCGATAGTGTAGTATTGTCAGTCACTTTTTAAGAATAAAAAGGAGGAACACTCACAATTTGCCCAGACACATATAGAAGGGTCTATTCACAGCATGTATATACACAGTGTAGACCCGTAAGCGCAGCAAGATGCTACCTGGCCCCTCCCAGCGTTATGTCGTCACACAGGTCCCACCTGTCTCGCGCGTATCGCCCCTCCAGGCTTTCTCAAAGGCTTTTGAGTGCAGCGCAATGGAAGTCCACCACCTCAGTGAGAACACATTTATAGATTTTAAAGGGAAGCTATTTTCTTGAGCTTTTCAGGTGCTTTTTTTAACGTAAAAGTGATTGAAAAACTCCTCAGTGTGAAAGCAGCCAAAGTGTATTGATTGCACTGTAGAGTGATAGCTGCTCTTTCACATTTTTTATGGTAGTGTACAGTGCCTTAAAGTATTCCTATCCCTTGGAATTTTCCACATTTTGTCATATTGCAACCAAAAACTTAAAAGTATTCTATTGGGATTTTGTGTGATAGACCAACACAAAGTGACACATAATTGTGAAAAATGATAAGTCTTGCCACAGATTCTTAATTGGATTTAGGTATGGAACAGGGGTCCAGTAGTGGATATAGCAGGTAAGGATCAAACAGAAGTGTAGTCAGTAAACAAGTCAAATTTTGGAGACAAGTAGTTGCAGGTTGGGATCAAGCTGAAGCGTAGTCGGGGAACAAGCCAAGGGTCACTAACAAGTGGTAGCAAAGATATCGACGGTAGCAGGAAAGACAAAAGCAAGATTTTGGCTGGAGAGAGCACAATAATCTGACAAACAGGAAGTACAGAGGCATGGCTTAAATCAGGAAGTTCATGGGAGAAACAGAGTTTAAGGTTCTAGACAAACAAGGTTCAAGGCAGAATCATTTAAGAAATTGTCCAGGGAACTGTCCAGTATCTCAGCTAGCTCAGCGAGAAGTAATTGCCAGACACAACAAAGGTTCCTGGTTCAAATTGAGGCCTTAACAGTACTCCCCTCCTCCCAGGACATCTTCTGTACGCCTTATGGCCAGATTTGTGAGGAAATCTCTGGTGGAATTCTCTTGTTAATCTAGGGACATGAACATTCACCTAAGAATTTTCTATAGCCCATATCCTACCCAGCCCCTCCTCTCTTGTCCATCCTATCACATACAAGCAACTGGGACAAGGAAATGTGGGGGAGGGGCTGGCCAGGATGAGCTGAGACACTCTTTGTTTACTGGACCGCTCTGCATGCAGACGTGAATGTAAGCAATGGGATGCAATCTGCCGGTCAGTGGCTTGCAATTGACAGGTAGATTGCGGGGGAACCGGAACCCTGGTTGAGAAACACTGCTCTATACAACGGAGAATGCGCTGGTCAGTTCTCTTGCCTTCGACTTACTTTTTGTGACCTGTTTATCCTTTGTCTTTTTGTCAAAATCTTCAATAAAAACAATTGAAACAGAAAAAAATAAAAATAAAAAAACCTTTACTATCACTTTAAACCCATCTAACACAAAATACCCTATTTACTTTCCCCAATTTAAATACCACTCGTGCTTTGCCTGTTAAACCAATTTTGCACAATATTTGATAAAAAATAAACCCACATAAAAGCAATTTCTCTCCAATAAGCACCCACCCAAAACCTGACTTCTGCAGAATCAAATTTCATTGGTAAACAAGAGCAATTAATTTACAAAATACCACCTAACAACACAGATCTATGCTCTCTAAAATTACTCCCCGCCGCTACACAAATTGCAAAACCCGCGTAAAAATTACAAGTTCTCTTTGATAGATCTTATAAAGTCAGCAAGAATATGCTCCAAAAAGGTGTTCATTTATTATCTCTAAAAAAAAATCTGAACCAACATTACACATTTATCTGATCAAACACCCTAGAACAGTAATGGCGAACCTTTGCACCCCAGATGTCTTGGAACTACATTTCCCCTGATGCTCAACTACACTGCAGAGTGCATGAGCATCATGGGAAATGTAGTTCCAAAACATCTGGGGTGCCAAGGTTCGCCATCACTGACCAAGTAGCCAACAGAGCCTTTTTTTTTTTGCAGTAAATGCAACACATAATCACACTGCTCTGAACAGAAAAGCCAAATGATGAGATGGACGGTGGAACACCTAGTCCACGTGCTCGGACACAGCAAAAACAAACCAAAAATGTACATAGAAGAACCGGCACCACTGAAAATTTAGTCTTCAATTTTATTGTTGTCGCATGACCATGATAAAAAGAACACGCAGTCGCGTTTTAAGCACACAGGCCTTGTTCACAGCACCACAAAATGACAAGCTCTCATTAATAGATCTTATAAAGTCAGAAAAAATATGCTCCAAAAAGGTGTTTAATATCTCTACAAAAAATGTGAACCAACATTACACATTTATCTGATCAAACACCCTAGAACAAGCAATGACTAAGCACCCCGTAGTGGTGTGAAACGTCAGCTTTCCATTAATCCTGTGCCTCTGATGTCTTTGTACCAGAAGAATTTTTAAACTATCTTCAATAAAAGGTGTTAACAGAGTGCGGTCGTCCAGCCTTCGATTTATCCCTAGAACAAAGCTACTGGCAGCCAACAGAGCCTTTTTTTTGCAGTGCTTTAGACCCCAGACAGAATGTCCAATACAGAGTGGCAGCAGGGTGTCGAGTGCCGAAACATTCTTTACATTCCATGTACCCGATGCAACCTGTCAGTTAAAGTGTTCTACTTATCACTCCGCCCTGACAGGAATAGTGTAGTTCCAGCTGAACAGGGGAAAAAGCAGCACAGAAGCATGTGTTCAGATAAGTAATGAGATGAAGGGTATTATTGCTGATACTGCACACGAACGAAGGAGGTATTTATCGCTGTCACTGGCTGGATTAATTGGAAGGCCGGGTACCGGCCTGAAGTTATGGGAGGAGCCCGGAGGGTATTTAAGCAGCCCAAAGGCCGCCGGTCTTTGTCGGTTTCCTGTGCGTGATATCTGATACGTCAGACATCTAGGACCGACTCGTTCGAGACAAGCGCTGTTGGTGCCGGTTCGTGAGCTCCGTTTTCGTCTGTCCGTCTCCTCTTGTTGCAGTCCCGCGTCCCGCGTTCGTAAGTTGTGTTGTCCCTTCGTGTCGCACTCGTGTCGCCGAGTCGCAGTTTCGTACAGAGAGTCTGGTTCGGCTGTCGCAGGTAGGGCTTCGGCTCCCATGTTTTACGTTCTCATGCACTGCTTATCATGTCACTAAACTGTGGTCTGCGTAGCTCACGAACCACGCGCTGCTTGTCTCGAAACCTAAACACTTACTCGCACGTTTGTGGTTGTACACGATCGGGAGCCATCTAGCGGCACGCACATTCAGGGCCGCCCGCCACAACACTCCGACCGATGCCGCATCCGGCACTCAAGGGTTCCCCTTTCGCGGTCGTGCTACGCAGTCTTTGAATCGTTCAAACATGATTCACGCACGGGTGCCGTTCGCACTCACACGTATCGTTCATGTCCTGCCATTATTCGAATCGGTTGCGCCAGCGAGCGTGCCGAATCGCTATTTGCATTCCGAATCGCTGTTGGCATATTAATTGTACGAATCACTTCGACCGTGTCGAAACATTTCACGTGTTAGCATGACAATCATTTCATCATTTCAAACATGGCTAACGTATCAGGCCATTCGGTCATGCTAAATCATTTCGCATCAGTTAAACAGGGCGTTCATGCCATCGTTTCGATCCTGGTCCGGTCGCATCCATACATGCTCCGATCGGGGCGATCCAGATGCACGACTACCCGGCCTCATTTCGATACATGCGCCAAGGGCGGAATCGCATCACTGGTTGCGTACATTCCTGATTCTTGCCCCTGTCATGGTATATCATTTCTGTCACCTTACCACGCCCGGCATGTATGCAGTCACTTCCCTGCACTGATTCGGGTCGGCGTGCCCCAGGCCGGCCTCATTTCAATACATGCGCCAAGGGCGGAATCGCATCACTGGTTGCGTACATTCTTGATTCTTGCCCCTGTCATGGTATCTCATTTCGGTCACCTTACCACGCCCGGCATGAATGCAGTCACTTCCCCGCACTAATTCGTGTCGGCGTGCCCTAGGCCCGGCCTCATTTCAATACATGCGCCAAGGGCGGAATCGCATCACTGGTTTGCGTACATTCCTGATTCTTGCCCCTGTCATGGTATCTCATTTCTGTCACCTTACCACGCCCGGCATGAATGCAGTCACTTCCTCGCACTAATTCGTGTCGGCGTGCCCTAGGCCCGGCCTCATTTCAATACATGCGCCAAGGGCGGAATCGCATCACTGGTTTGCGTACATTCCTGATTCTTGCCCCTGTCATGGTATCTCATTTCTGTCACCTTACCACGCCCGGCATGAATGCAGTCACTTCCCCGCACTAATTCGTGTCGGCGTGCCCTAGGCCCGGCCTCATTTCAATACATGCGCCAGGGGCGGAGTCGAAAAAAAAAAAAAGAGACTTTGATTCTTGTCCTTGTCATGTTATATCATTTCTGTGTCACCTTACCACGCCCCGGCGTTAATTGGTCACCTGCCTGTACGAATTCGCGCCGGCGTGCCCTAGGCCGGCCGCATTTCTACAAAAAAAAAAAAAAAAGAGCTTGGAGTCGGACCCGGTGGCAGCTGGATGTCACAGTTCGGCCTCAGCGTACCCAGGCAGTTGGCCTCATTTCACGGTTGCCTCATTTCTGTACGTGCTCCAGAGTCCGGCTCACAGTCACCCCCATACGGTACGAACGGGAAGTTCATTCAGTTAAGGCAACATGTCAAGTCAGTCATTCGTGTTGTTATCTGTCATTTGATCCCACAGCGGTCTCGGCAGTCGACTTAAGTCACTATCGCCTGTTGTTATCATCTACGTTGGGTTCCGTCGCTCTGGACGGCAGCAGTTTTAGGCTCTTAAATAGGTACTTTCTCTCACACTCTCTCAGGTCAGTCGGATTCAGTAGGTCCACCTGCACTAGCTTGATCAGGGTTCCAGCAGGTAAAAAAAAAAAAAAAAAAAAACGCAGGGGCACGGGGGGCTCCTGCTTTCTCATGGCAGGTACGTATACCATAGGTGACACGTCCAAACTCATTTCTTGTCACCTCTTTATAGGCCCAGCCTGCAGACACGTGACCAGTCTACTAAGTAACGGGTCTTGGCAGCCGCCATGTCATCAGTCGGCAGCGATGACCTCACCACCCCGCTATCCCCGGTGTCAGCCTCCGAGGCTGGCAGTGTCCAGTCTCTTAGGGCATGGACAATTCCCAGGCTGTCCGCCGAGCTGAGGCGCAGAGGGATACCCTTCTCGTCCGCGGCCAGGAAGGCAGAGCTATTCAGGCTCCTCTTCCCACCACCGGCCGCAGCAGGCCCCAGCAGCCAGCAGGCGTCTCTGGAATCTATTTCAGCCGCCGTCGCTCAGCTACACACCCTCGTGTCTTCCCTGTCTTCCTCGATCGTTGAGGTCCAGGACAGGGTGTCTCGCCTAGAGACCAGCCCGGCTGCCACGGTTCCGGACCCTGCGGTGGTCCCAGCCATCAGGGAACTGGCCGCAGGTAGTGAGCTTGCCACGACTACCGTCCACCCTTCCCACCTGGTGCCACCCAGCGTAAGGAAGGACATTTTAGAGGGCAGAGACGTTAACCTGGCCTCACTCATGATCTCGGTCCATGACTTGGCCGAGAACAAGGCCTACACCTGGGGGACGTCTCGGTGGTTTTGAAAGCAAAGGATCCGAGGCTCAACAGAAAGCTCACGGTGCCCGAGTTTACGCTCGCCTTCGGCATGTTCAGGGACGTGCTGTGCTCAGCCTCCCCCGGCAGACGGGAGGAACTGGACCTCTACCTCCATTTGATCGTAGACCTGGGCCACAAATACGGTGGCTCAGCGTTCTACGATTATCATCGGTCCTTCTCGGCCAAAGCCGCGGCCAGATTTTTACAGTTTCATTTGACAACGGACTGGAGCGTAGTGGACACGGAGTTGTTCTGCCGCCACTTCGCGGGTCTACGCTCCCCGCTATGTGCTGTCTGTCAGTCAGCGTCCCACACCACGGTCTGGTGTGCCAACATAGCCTCTGTCCATCCGATAGCTAGCACGGCCTCTACCAGCACGAACCAGGCTCAGCAGGCCCCGGCGCAAGGGCAGAAGGTGGACAAGTTGGGACGTCCGGTGCGGATGGTTGGGGGAGCCGCCATTTGCAACAATTTCAATTACGGCTCCTTCAATTTCAGCCAGTGCCGGCTCTTGCACGTTTGCACCCTATGCCAGAGGGCGCACCCCAGGATCCTATGTGAGGTCAAACAGAAGAAACCGTGACTAAGCCGGGTCAATGTCCTTTGGCTCGATGTTTACTTGACCTCACACCCCACTCCGTCACTCGCCAGCTACCTCATCCGGGGTTTCACCGATGGGTTTCATACCGGGCTCATCACCCTGCCCCACTCCACCCACGAATGTCCGAACCTACGCTCAGCAGCAACAGATGAGCCAGCGATTGACGTCCTTCTGCAGACGGAGTTGGATCGGGACTTCATGATAGGCCCGTTCAGTCAGTCTCCCTTTAGCATCTGGAGGGTTAGCCCTATCGGGCTTGTACAGGGAATATTTTCAAATAAAAACGTCTGGTGTATGATCTGTCAGCGCCTCATTCTTCCGTCGTTCCCAGTCTCAACTCGCTCGTCCCCTCCGAGGAGTTCTCACTGAAGTATACTTCGGTAGACATGGCTATCCAGGCCATTCTCAGGGCGGGGGTGGGTGCTTGGCTCTCGAAGGCGGACATATCCGACGCCTTCAAGCTGCTGCCCATTCATCCTTCCCTGTGGTGCTGGCACGGCATCAAGTGGAGGGAGCGATATTATTTCGCGGCCAAATTGACCTTCGGTTCTAAGAGTAGTCCTTGGGCAGCCAGGGCAGATCTGGCCATGTGGGAACACTTTCTTAGTAATTGGAACGGTGTGTCCCTGTTCATCCCAGTCGTGTCTACGCAGTCACCTCAGGTGGTGACCGATGCGGCGGCATCCACAGGATGCGCCGCCATTTTTGGCCATTTGTGGTTCGCCGCCCCTTGGCCTCCTCAAGCACTAGCCACACCAGGCTTCACTACCACGTCAGCCCTCTTTGAGCTCTTCCCCATCGTAGCAGCCGCTCACCTATGGGGTCACCATTGGTCTGGACAGACTGTGGCTTTCACGACAGACAATCAAGCCACAGCCAAGATCATCAGCAAGGGCAGGTCTAAATCCAGGCCCGTCATGTCCTTCCTCCGCAGACTGGTCCAGCTATCCCTACAGCATCAGTTCAATGTTTACTGCTCATTCATTCCAGGGAAGTTTAACTCAGCAGCGGACGCACTCTCCCGTTTTAACTTTATTTCTTTCTTTGAACAGATGCCAGGAGCCTACCATCTTTCAGCCACTATCCCGGATTGGTCACAACTGACCTTGGACTAGCCCCACATCTACGCTCAGCTTCCAACATCATTAACGCCTCGCTTGCCCGCAACACCCGCCGGGCCTACCGGACGGCCTGGAGGGCGTTTAACAAATTCCTGCCCCATCGCCCTCGGGAGTCTTCCAGCCTCAAGCAGGTTCTAGCGTTTATCGCTTATTGTCATTCTCACCTAGCACTGTCACACAGCACGATACGCCAGTACGTGGCCGGGGTGCCGCACTACTTGTCACTTCAAGACCCCGCAAGGCCTTCGGTGTTCTCCTGCCACGCAGTGAGGGCTCTACTACGTGGAGTTCAGAAACACCAGCCGCCAGTCAGCCCGAAGCGGCTGCCTATCACGGGGGAGATCTTCAAGGGGATGTCTGACATCCTGGATAGGTCCCCTTTCGGTCTCCTCCTCAGCACCGTCCTGCAGGCTGCGATACACATGGCGTTTTATGGGTTTCTACGGCCCAGCGAGTTCACTCGCAGCCACCCAGCCGGTCCAGTCTTGCATAGAAGTAGTCTCTGCCGCCACCAGGATCACTACATCCTTCACTTGGCGACATCCAAAACTCAGCAGCGAGGTTCCGGAGTAGATGTTCACCTGTACAGGACTCACAACAACTGGTGCCCAGTTGCCGTGTTAAACCGCTTGACGGCACTGCTATCCGACCGCCCAGGGTCCAGTCCGCTTCTACCCTTTCCGGTAAAACCCCTCAACTCGTCGCAGTTCGTGGAACATGTCCGGGTCCTTCTCGGCAATCTTCAGTTGGACCCCAGCCAGTACTCCGGGCATTCATTCCAGATCGGGGCGGCCACGACGGCCTCAAGACAGGGGGTTCCGGACCATGTGATCAAGAAACTGGGTCGGTGGAAATCGGCCTGCTTCTCTCGCTACATTCCTAACCCACAGTTAGAGATGGCTCTGGCCTTTGCTCGTCTTACTCAGTGACATTACCTTTAATAAATAATTATCCCCTACCTGAAGGTTTTTGCCCCCTTATTTTGGTGTACCATACGGTAGACCAAGGCACACTTTCAGGTCTATTTCATGTTGGTGAGTTTTGTGTTGTTCCTATGTGTCATCGTTACTCATGTCGTCCGTAGGGCTCTAGACCATAAATTGGAAGGCCGGGTACCGGCCTGAAGTTATGGGAGGAGCCCGGAGGGTATTTAAGCAGCCCAAAGGCCGCCGGTCTTTGTCGGTTTCCTGTGCGTGATACCCACCCACCCTCCCCTTTTAAAAGCCTCTTCCAAGTATTCTTACCCCAGACTGAATACTCATTCCACATTATTCCATAACTACTTCTTATCATTCTTTATCTAGGGTATGCCCCCTTATTTTGGTGTACCATACGGTAGACCAAGGCACACTTTCAGGTCTATTTCATGTTGGTGAGTTTTGTGTTGTTCCTATGTGTCATCGTTACTCATGTCGTCCGTAGGGCTCTAGACCATAAATGTGGTCATTGAACATCAACGAGGAAGGTCAATTTTTTGATTTTGCCACAATCTCCAAAGGTTGGGCTTATTGCTGCCACAGTCACCAATGAAAAGAGGTGGTATTATTCGTGCTTTTCTAAATTGAACCCCAGTAACTCTAGAATGGCCACGTGGCTGCATGTTAGTTCCATTCCATGTGGTGGTAATACAGCAGGCTATACAGAGACAATTATAGAGTCTCCTGAGAATAAAATTTCCTGAAAAGGTGTTTTCGCTGTTATATGCATGCATTTTCCTGGTTTTATTCTGATTCAGTAGATTGGAATTACATGTGCAAGGTTCTCAGAACAACAGGATTTGGCTCCTCTTTCATAAAATGGATTGACCTACCAGGCCTTCATTAAAATAAGGGCGATGATACCATGTTTCTGAGTTGCGAAATAAGGCACATATTAGGGATGTCCCTTCTTGCCCACAATTTTTGCTCTGATGATGCCTATTGTGCTAACCCTGTTCACCAAGTAAAAAGGTCCCACAATACATAAACTAGAAGAAAAAGCTGTGTAATACAGATATGTGTTTGTTCCTACAAGATACAAATGTATCCCTGAAATCCATCCCATCAACACTGGCAGAGTTTTTTGCTCCCGTTTTTAGGAGAGATTTACAACCTCGGCAGCTGGTGATGTCACTGGCGCACTGCGCTTTCAATGCATAGCACACTTGAGTATGGTACACGTAAAAGTGCAAGTTAAATAATTAAAAAAAAAAAAAAAAAAAAAAAAAAAAACTGCATAAGTTCAACCCATCAGTAAAGACTGGTTACCAGGAGTTACTAAACAATTGATCATGATTCACACTGCATTTTCAATAATCTTAGGCCAGCCATACATGGTTTGAATTCCGAAAGAATTTTCTTTCGAATTTCACACTATTAGTGGGACACAGCAATGGATGATTTTCGTGCGGGTATCGAATTTGAGTGATCGGGCATGTTGGAAATATCAATTTTAAAAAGGAATGCACAAGAGTGCAAGAAAAGAAAATTACCCGAAAGAAAAGAAAATTCCCAGACATGAAAATGCTTTTCTGTACCAACATGGAGGTGAAAGTGAAGGCTTGGTTGTTAAAAATTTCAAAAATCAATGGTGGCATTAACGCACAAAATTTCTGATTTTAAAAAGAAGATTTGTTCAGATTTTGAGTGTGTATGGCCTGCCTTGGATAACCAAGTCAGGGCTTAGTGGACAAAGGAAGCAGCTAGCACCAGAGTAATATACCAAATTCCCCTCAGTGTATGTGAAGATGTAGGAGTGCATCTTAGAGACACTGTCACATTGCCCATTCAGGCCTTCAATTCCCATATACCCACCTCTCCAGCATACCTCACAGCTAGCACCATTATACAGGCATACCCAACTTTTAAGTACACAATGGGGTTTATTTACTAAAGCTGGAAAGTGCAAAATCAGGCTCACTTCTGCATAGAAACCAATGAGTTTCCAACCCCAGCTTGTTCAATTAAGCTTTGGTAATAAAACCTGGAAGCTCATTGGGTTCTATGCAGAAGTGACCCTGATTTTGCACTTTCCAGCTTTAGTAAATAAACCCCATTGTGTACTTAGAAATGGGGTATGCCTGTACCCATTTTTGTAGAAATAAGGTTAAACCTCCAGGGCCCAACTGGCAGCATGACCTGAGCACTGTCACATACTGGGATGGGTAGTGCAAGGCAAGCTGAGGCTGAGGTGTTGAATAAAAAAAAAAAAAAAAAACTGTGTGTGTGCCAGGTGTGAACCTAGGAGGGATTACTCCACAGTACCTTCAAATACAGAGATCAATGAGGGCATGTTCTAAAAAGCCATACGTTTGTCCACAGTTACACTTTAAAGTGAACTCCATGAAGACAAGCATAATAAACCTGTATGGCTACTTTCACACTGGGAGGCGCTTTGCAGGCACTAAAGTGCTAAAAATAGCGCCTGCAAAGCGCCCTGAAAGAGCCGCTCAACACACTCCAATGTGAAAGCCCTGAGGGCTTTCACACTGGAGCGGCGTGCTTGCAGTACAGTCAAAAAAAGTCCTGCAAGCCACATCCTTGGAGTGCTGTATTCACGGCTCCTAAGGAGCCCCTTCCCATTGAAAACAATGGGGCAGTGCTGCAAACCCAGTGGCAAAGCGCCACTGCAGCAGCGCTTTGCGGGCAGTTTTAACCCTTTTTCGGCCGCCAGCGGCGGTTAAAACCGCCCCGCTTGCCGCCAAATAGCGCCGCTAAAACAATGGTAAAGCAGCGCTAAATATAGCGCTGCTTTGCCGCCTGGCCGCCTCAGTGTGAAAGCAGCCTATTACCTGCCATAATTCTCTTCAGGCATGGTTTTGATCTACACTTCATAACAAAGGAGAGCAGTATTCAAACCCAGGAGCTTTCTGTATCATCACCCTCCCCCTTCCCAAGGTGGCTTATTGAGCTGTAAATAATCATGACAGCACTCGCAATGTTTTGCTTCAGCTCATCCTGAGCACCTCCTCCCCAACTTTTAAGTGTTTGAAACACAAACTTTGCTATACAGTCCCTTGAAATTTTTCACATTTTTTTCGTGTTCCAACCAAAAACGTAAAATGTATTTTATTGGGATTTTATGTGATAGACCAACACAAAGTGGAACATAATTGTGAAGTGGAAGGAAAACGTACTTTTTCTTTTTCAAACTTTATCCCTGACCTGCCTGGTGTGCTCCTTGCATTGTTAATTTTGGCAGCAAATTTCGATTTAGTCTTAATGGCATTTTAGTTTTATTCGCACGTTAGTCTTCTGCATGTTTTTTTAAGTCGTTTTTGGTCGACTAAAATCCCCAGGCCGTTTTTGGTCGACTAAAATCCCCAGGCGGTTTTTAGTCGACTAAAATCCCCAGGCGGTTTTTAGTCGACTAAAATCCCCAGGCGGTTTTTAGTCGACTAAAATCCCCAGGCGGTTTTTAGTCGACTAAAATCCCCAGGCGGTTTTTAGTCGACTAAAATCCCCAGGCGGTTTTTAGTCGACTAAAATCCCCAGGCGGTTTTTAGTCGACTAAAATCCCCAGGCCGTTTTTAGTCGACTAAAATCCCCAGGCCGTTTTTAGTCGACTAAAATCCCCAGGCCGTTTTTAGTTGACTAAAAGCTAATGGGTTTAGTTACGCTGTAATGCATTATTGAAGCATTTCTCCACAATTTCCAAACTCCTCACAAAAGCGAGTACACACCTCACATTTTTGTAAATATTTTATTATATCTTTTCATGCGACTACACTGAAGAAATTACACTTTGTAAAATAGTGGGTGTACAGCTTTTGTACAACAGTGTAAATTTGCTGTCCCCTCAAAAAAACACAGCCATTATTGTCTAAACCGCTTTCAACAAAAGTGAGTACACCCCCAAGTGAAAATGTCCAAATTGGGCCCAATTAGCCATTTTCCCTCCCGCTGTAATGCGAGTTAGTGTTACAATGTCTCAGGTGTGAATGGGGAGCAGGTGTATTAAATTTGGTGTCATCACTGACACTGGAAGTTCAACATGGCACCTCATGGCAAAGAACTCTGAGGATCTGAAAAAAAGAGTTGTTGCTCTACATAAAGAGGCCCTAGGCCAGTGATGGCAAACCTTGGCACCTCAGATGTTTTGGAACTACATTTCCCATGATGCTCATGCACTCTGTAGTGTAGTTGAGTATCATGGGAAATGTAGTTCCAAAACATCTGGGGTGCCAAGGTTTGCAATCACTGCCCTAGGCTATAAGAAAATTGCCAAGACCCTGAAACTGAGCTGCAGCATGGTGGCCAAGACCATACAGCAGTTTAACAGGACAGGTTCCAGAACAGGCCTCGCCATGGTCGACCAAAGATGTTGAGTGCACGTGCTCAGTGTCATATCCAGGGGTTGGATTTGGGAAATGGAGGTATGAGTGCTGCCAGCATTTCTGCAAAGGTTGAAGGGGTGGAGAGTCAGCCTGTCAGTGCTCAGACCATACGCCGCACACTTGATCAAAATTGGTCTGCATGGCTGTTCCAGAAGGAAGCCTCTTCAAAGATGATGCACATGAAAGCCTGCAAACTGTTTGCTGAAGACAAGCAGACTAAGGACATGGGTTACTGGAACCATGTCCTGTGGTCTGATGAGACCAAAATAAACTTATTTGGTTCAGATGATGTCAAGCGCGTGTGGTCGCAACCAGGTGAGGAGTACAAAGACAAGTGTGTCTTGCCTACAGTCAAGCATGGAGGTCCATAGACACGAATGTCGGACTCAGCCCCGCCCCTCGCATCATTGGATTTTGACAGCAGCCGGAGCCATTGGCTGTGCTGCTATCAATCTATCCTATCAAGAGTCGGGACCCTGTTGAGAAAGGGAGGGTGCTTCTCCGCGAGGGTTCAAAGGGGGTCAGGTAAGTAAAAACGGGGGGTCTGCCAGGTTTTTTTTCAACTTAATGCATAGGATGCATTAAAGAGGAAGTAAACCTTAGTGGGTTTACTTCCTTTGTTTCCCTGCAAAGGCAAAGCATAATGTGTCCATTATGTGTCCCTTACCTGACACAGGAGCCAGCGAAGTCACCACCGCTGTCCCCTTGTGTACGGCACCTCCATCTTCTTGGTGGGTCTCGCGGCTACGTCGCCGTCATGCGCACAGGAGCCGCCACTTGCAGCATATCGCCGTTGAGAGAGGCCTTCTCAGTGCGCCTGCGCGCCGTTGTCTACAGCGCATGCGCCGTAGACAGCGGTGCCTGTATTTTGGCAAATATCTCCTAAACTGTGTAGGTTTAGGAGATATTTCTTTGACCTACAGGTAAGCCTTACCTGTAGGTCCAAGTGGTTTGTAAGGGTTTACAACCACTTTAAGGTGAAAAAACCTTGAGGGTTTACAACCCCTTTAAAAAGGCAGTGCTGGAAAATAATGGTGGCCACACAAAATATTGACACTTTGGCCCCAATTTGGACATTTTCACTTAGGGGTGTACTCACTTTTGTTACCAGCAGTTTAGACATTAATGGCTGTGTGTTGAGTTTTTTTGAGGGGACAGCAAATTTACACTGTTATACAAGCTGTACACTCACTACTACTTACATTGTAGCAAAGTGCAATTTCTTCAGTGTTGGCACATGAAAAGATAATAAAATATTTACAAAAATGTGAGGGATGTACTCACTTTTGTGAGATACTGTATACTCTTGGAGTGAAAAATTGAATAATTTGATATTTATTGTATTAACGTTTGTGCACAGATTGTCGTTATACAAAGTCTTTAAAGGTAAACCAAGTTTCATTACAAGAATATTGCTTTTTTTGACAGGAGTGTAACGTTAAAATAAAAACTTTGCGTGATGGTGCCACCATGCAGTGCACATTTACATGAACTTGTCTGCTTTAAAAAAAAAAAAAAAAAAAAAATAGGTTTTTGGGGGGGTTGTTTATATAATCTTCATGCCTAAATGGATTTAAGCATGGGTGCAAAAAAAACTGCTCTGGTAGCAAAAGGGTTAATCCTGTACAGATCAGACAGTGTGCTGCTCTCCCATACTTGACAAGCTGTAAAGCCTATTGACAAGGAACAGGTCTCCTTCAGGGGGCCTCAATATATCAATATGAAGTGTGTGGCAGTGTGAGAGTTAACTACACAGCCAAGCCCCTGAAATCTAATAGAACATCCCCCTAAAGGCTGCAGATAACAGACATTGATAGTCTAAACTTTCTGTGAAGGGCTCCATGCAGAGGAAGCAGGAGCTCCATGGAAACCGGAAGTTCTGAGGGTAAACGTCCCTGCCTCACATTTTCATTTAATTTTCGTTCGGTAACTAAAACAGAATTGATTTTCGTCAGGACAAAAATGGTGTACTTTTCGCTTTCGTAACTGGAAAAATGCTGCTGTCGAAAACGTTTTCGTTCCACACTGGTTCCTTGGCCTTCATGATACTGTTTGCTCACCAAGGTTCTCCAACACACCTCTAAAGGCTCCACAGAACAGCTGTATTTACAATTAGATTAAATTACACCACAGGTGGACTATATTTACTAATGAGGGGACTTCTGAAGGCAATTGGTTCCACTAGATTTTAGTTAGGGGTATCAGAGTAAAGGGGGTAAAATACAAATGCACACCACACTTATCAGATATTTACTTTATTAGTAAAAAAAAACACCATCATTTTCCTTCCACTTTACAATTATGTGCCACTTTGTGTTGGTCTATTCACATAAAGTCCCAATAAAATACACTTACGTTTTTTGGTTTTTAACATGGCCATGAATACTTTTTAAATGCACTGTACAACATATTGATTGGCTTCCAGTGACACCACTCTCTTCAGGCCACCATTAAGGTGTACAGGCGGTCATGAGAAGTTATTTGAATTTAATCATTATTTTGATTGTTAGCCCATAACTGAATTTGGAGAGTTACCGACACCAAGAGCATGAACAAATTTTCACACAGACAAAAGTCACGTAAAAACCCACCTCTTTATTACAGCTTATGGATCTGTATGTTGTCAGAAAGAAAAAAAAAAAAACGAAAATTTTGACAAAAATATAAAAAAAATCCGAATACAGACTCATGCCATAAGCAATACAATACTATGAATCTCCAAAATACAAAACAGCGCTGCTTTATACAATTTTTTTTTTTTTTACAACGGGATCTGTTATGTTTCACCCTTCCGTTCCCACCCTTAAATAACCCAGCAAGGGGAAAAAAAAAATGATGGAATTAAAACAAGGGAAGGGCAATAAAATCAACACACAGGAGATGGGATTTCCCCTCCAGTGCCAAAAGCTGGTGGCAGCTGAAGGTCAGGTAGTGCAGTCTGTGCACACTGCTCCACTCAAAGGCTTCAGAATTGTCTCTGTAGTAACAACACATAGCAACAGACACTTAACTATACAACCATATAACCACAGGAACCACAGATTTGTCTGGCAAGAAGAAAGACCCAACTGTGATACCAGCAACCTCATTTGGTCACAACAGCTGAACTGAATTTGACTAGAAGAGAACAGGGAAACGTGTTAAAGCCTCTTTTGCAAAACTTGTATAACAAGGATCTATGAGCGCATTCAATCCCCCAATAAGTGCAGGTTGGAGATCTGACAACTATTGGAAATCTGAAGTAAAAATTATCAAGCTACTTCCCCAAAAGAGGGATACATACATTGTAAAAAAAAAAAAAAAAAAATGTTTTTTTACCAAGAGTGAGAGATAGGAGAAAACAAATCTGATACTGTAAGCTCATTCACTGCTTGTCAACATCTTTGGACCAAAAGAATGTAAGCCAAGAAGAGTGGACAGAACAAGCAAACTTTGGTGAGTGTTGGCATAGAGACGGTGGATGAAATGTTGCTGGCAAAAACGTTGATTGGAAAATAATACAATTGAGGCTGCAAGATATTCCTTCTTTGTTCTAAATTTCACAATCAATACGTTTCAGAATCCCGATTCACACTTTACAGGATTGTGTCCCAGGGGGTTTAGAGGCCTCTGGAGGATACAGTCTAACGAGGGGATTTAGCAATCGCTCTTCCACAATTTGATGGTCTTGTCGTTCTCTAGTGCAGCCGAAGCAATGATGTTTTCTGTAGGATGACAGGCTGTTGAAATGACGACATCTAAAGATGATAGATTTAAAAAAAAAAAAAAAAAACTGTTATATCTGAATGAAATTAGAAATTTCTGAATGCAAAGTACATTCTGGAGAGCAACTGCAAATTCAAGGGAAGCACTTACAGATATTAATTTACATAGCGTGCACATCGTTCAAACTGTAAAAACAACATCAGTCTGCACCAGTGTCTCGAAAACCAAGCACAAATGTAATATTCCAGCTTAATAGTCATTAGATGAGATGGCTACATTTTATTTTATTACACCAACACTTCCTGTCCCAGGGTGACCACGCTTACCTGCCATGAACATAGAACGCTTCGAGGGTCATAGCTCGGTGACCTGGGGTAGCCAACATCTACCACCACACCACTGGTCAAAATTTGGGGCTCCTGCCACCTATAGTTCCGGAGATACAGGCTTATTGTGCAGCCTGTCAGAAGTTACATACAGAGCGGCCAGATTAAATACAAGCCGACACTGTTTGCAGCAAACTGAGAGGCTGAGCTCACAGTGCCTTTCACTTCTTGTCAGAAGCACTGAGCTTAATGGATAGCTTGGAGCCTTGGACCAAAATGCACCATTGGAACAAGCTGTCCAATAAAAAATGCTGCAGCGGAGGCTGTTCTCTCACTGCAGTGTCATAGAAGGGGTATATGTCTAAAAGACAAAATGCTCCCACCCAGCCCACTTAACTAGAAGGAAAAAGCATGGGTTTATGGGTATAAGGTTTACCCATAATTATGGCTGCAGCTAACGATTATTTTCATAATCAATTATTTGGACGTTTATTTCTCCGATTAATCTGATATTTTGGAAACGTGTCCCATAGAAACCATGTTAAATTAACTGTAGTGAGTTTCTGCAAAAAAGCACCAAAAACTGCATAGGTATACACACTACACCCAGAAGTAGGCTATATGGGCATTTTAACAAGGGGTCAGACATGAAGGGTGGAAGGGAGATATAAATCTTTTACATTAAGCAGTACTAAAAGCTGACTTTTTTCTTTTCATGGATATGATCATGTTAAATATAATGCACAATACTGGTAAAAGTTTACTAATTGTAATGCCTTCTATGACCTCCAGTCTATCAGCCTCCACCTTCTCTGGGTCCAGATGCTGATCTTCCCTGCACAGAGTCTTTAAAGTGTTTTTCTTTTTCATACTTGCCTGCTCTGTGTAATGGTTTGCACAGAGCAGCCCTGGTTCTCCTTTTCTAGGGTCCGCCTCCTGCCTTCAGAGTGCCCCAATAGCAAGCTGCAAATTATAGTATAGAGTGCTCCCACAGCAAGGTAAAAAAAATAATAAAATAAACCTTCTGCCTTTTAGAACCACTCACCTTCCTGCCCAGGACTACATGTCCCATGAGGCATTGCTCCTCACACATTCACAAGTTCTCAGGCAATTACGCACATGTTTGGATGGTGTACTGAGCTGTACGTGTGCTGCACTGTATTTCCTGATATGTAAACAAATAGTGCATTCTGAACGCAGGCCAACTAATCGATTATGAAAAGAGTTGACAACTATTTTCATAATCAATTAGTTGTTTCAGCCCTACCCATAATCTAGAGTTTCTCACACAGTTGAGGGAAGAATGACAATCTGCTGCTGCTGAAAAGGTACTGTTATAATCAAGCTAAATTATATTATGCTATAAGTTAAAACAAAATTTTTTATTTACTCTGAAAATACTGGTTGGAAGTAATAACTTCAAACTTCAGTAATTTGTCCGTTAAGCCACCTGCTTCAGTACAGTATTAAAAAATGTAGTAAATTACCTTAAAATCAATAAATAATCATTTGTATATTACTTTCGGTAAGTAACCACTTGCCACCCAGGCCAGTGCTGACACTTCTCTACATGTAAAAAATCATGTTTTGCTAGAAAATAACTCAGAACTCCCAAACACATATATATATATATATATATATATATATATATATATATATATATATATATATATATATATATATATATATATATATATATATATATATATAATTATTTTTTTGCTACACCGCTTTTTTGAAAAAAAAAAAAAAAAAAACTTTCATGAATTAAACAAAAAAACAAAAAACAAAGTCAGCCTGTTTTTTTGTATACTATCAAAGATGATGTTATGCCGAGTGAACGGATACCCAACATGTCACGCTTTTAAATTGTGCACACTCGTGGAATGGTGCCAAACTTTGGTACCTAAAAATCTCCATAGGCAACATTTTAGAGGGGGGAGTGCTAGAATTATTGCTCTCAATCCAACATTGGCGGCATATGTAACCTGTGTGTATCTAGCTCTAATACTAGCCAGTGCCTCACAAGCCACTGACCTTACCACACGTCCCTGTTACTGTATATATGGAGGAGCAGCACCATCACCTTAGGATAAGAAATGTGTTAGACTACACAACACCATGGTATGTCTTACCAACACAGGGGGATGCTTGCTGTAGTTCACAGAGAACAGGGCAGCTCTGATAACACAGCCTGAGATTTCAGTGCAGCACAGGCAGACTGCCAAAGAAATTAGGGAGTTAACTGGATTTCTAGCAGGATCGGAATTTTTTTGCATTTGTTAATTGAATAGACCAAAAAAAAAAAAAAAGAAGCAAATAAGTGAAGTTTGTTACATTTTACAAACCTTATTTCAAAACACAAAAATCAGATTGATATAGATGACATTTTTCAGTGCTGTACAGAACACACAAACAGTCTTTGCATCAGAGAAGTCAACATTAATGCACTCAGAACAGTTACATATAATATACATTTGTATAGCTCGAATATATTACATACACCATGCTGTACAAAAGACTCCCAACATTGCAAGACAAGCATACTAACGACTGGCCGTCTGACTTTTGTTCTTCGACTCAAACTGTGCTTCTAGTGGAAGCATAAAGGTTGACCTCTAGACTGTTGAAGCATCTTTACCAACAGTCCAATAACTAAGAACAAATGTTGATAATTATCCACTAAAGATTGACAAATTTGTCAAGCAAAATTTAACATATCAGGTAAATGAAATGTATACTTTATCTACGATTCATAACTTGTCTTACCTGTATGTCCCTGTAGTTTCTGCACAACTTCCTTGGTCTGTAGGTTCCAGATATAAACCAAATTATCCTCAGAGCCGGATACAATCCACTGAAACAAACAATGCAGATTGTAGACAACTGGAAAAACAGGTACTGATCCCTTTAAGGCAGCAGCGGAAGAAAGGTGCTATATAGAGTGTAATGTTATATTTCTCATATGTCATTCAAAATTCACTACAAATTGTGAAATGTATCAAGGAGGTGTGTTTGAGAACATTTCCAACCTATCCCATAATTTTGCAGTTGGACAATTCCATCCTTCCAATTGCCAATAGATATGCGAGATGGGACAACTGCAGTCTTCCAATGAAGTGGAATAAGTTAGTAGAATAATACCTTAAAACTACTTTTTCCCCCAAAAAGGCTGAACCAGACAGCATTGCCAAAATGGATGAAAGAGTACCTACTGACTGTCCACATCTCCAGCACATCTTGGACACTGTTGGACTATAAGAGTGAAGCACTTCAAGTGTTAAAATGGTTATAAAACAAATACATTTTTACCTTAATGCATTCCCTGCATTAAAAAGAGTAAGTTCATCTTTGGTACCCTAATGGGCCGCGTCATTCAGTTTCCTGTAAATTAACGAACTACAAGCAGCGCCTGCCATTTCGGCAGACAGCTTAGAGTTTTTATTAAACTGTGACCTTGTGGCGTGGTGTAAGGCTGAGGGCATCTCACACGTTAACAGACTGGACAGGGAGAGCAGTGATTTTTTTGAACCATTAAACTGCAGGGGCACTGGTGAGTGTAGTTCATTGATTCTTCCATACGTGCAGTAACTGCGCGTATGGAAGGTACAGGCAAACAGCTGACCGAGCCTCTGCAGAATCCTGGCATTACACGCGCAATCTGCGGATTGCAGGTTCAATGCTTTAAGGCTGCAGGGCAAAAAATAAAAAGCATGCACATTTTTTTACCTACAAAAAGGAGAAGTGCATTTATTAGTTTATTTAGAAAAGGTGAACCTAGCCTTAAAAAGATAAAAAATGTCCCACTAGGAACTACTTGTTATTACTACTTGTGACCTACTACTCCTCACTATCCTAAATGTTTACCCGAGTCCTATCAAGATCCAGCACTGCGCCCGTCTGCAGCGGGGCTGGAATGTGTTCCACTCGCCACAGGGCACAGAGGCAGCAGCAGGAGCCATTGGCTCCACCTGCTATCAAATTCTGTTAAGAGGAAGCAGGGGGGGATAGCGGCGAGACACTTTGTCTTTATAGATGGTATAGCCGTACCATAGATGGGAGCAAAGCAAGGCTTGCTGCTATAAGGCCAGACAGAGGGGGAGTGGGGGCAGGAGGGGTTATTTAAATAAAAAAGAGGAATTACCCTTATAAGCATCTTGAATGAATTTATATAAAACTATTCACATGGGGTGGGGAGGGTCACATACAGTTTAATAAAATTTGTAAGGAGCTCTAATGCAAGCAATGGATGATTTGTGGAAAAGTAATGTCTGTAGGGAAAAATGGAATAGGTTTTTGGGTAAGTCTTTGCTAATCCTCAGATCTTTAAAAGTCCATAATCTGAAAACTATAGGATTGCAACAGAGCATTACCTGCAGTTGTGCAATGGAACGTAAACTTTTTTTTTTAAAGGACTACTTTTTAAATATACTAGAAAAGCTAGAATGCATAGATTTTTATTGTTGAAAGGTAATGCAAATACCCCATTAGTCTTACCCATAATAGTATTCCTAGGAATCTTAAAGGACAGCAACTAGAGATGACTGATTCTTCCCTCTATACGAAACAAAAGCATAGCTGTGGAAAACACCCTTGCACCTCAACCCTGTGCTCACTGCAACTGCAGGGGGTGGATGGGCGAGCCACGCTGTGTATCTATAGATGCACAAAGCTTAGCTCAACCCCACATGAGTGCAAGCAACTGGTTATCCCGTTCCGTCAACTTCTCACATCTAGCAGCATACAATAGGCATTGTACCAAGGCCATTCATAAAATCCTCTGAACATGACATACCTTGCCTCCTGTGACAGAGAAATTGGCAAATATGCAATACTTCTCATTCTTGTGACATGTGTAGGTTTTCAGGCACTGCAAAAAGGTAAAACATTTTGAAAAATCTTAGACTAGTATATACAAACAAAAATGTTAAATATATTTACATTTTCAAATCGAACCTGACCTGGGCTAAATTAACAGTGCTGCTCGTCACAGGACAGAAAAATGAACTGACAGAACCACCTAAAAATAGTGGACTGAGAAGCAGCGCTATCCTTGCAAACAGGGAAGCAGAGACCCAAGGCCTCACCACCACCTTGTCCTAGTGTTGAGACAAAAGGGGGCCACACAGGCACAACAATCCTCATGATACCCTCCACAAAGACTTAAGGGATGAGACGCAATTAGTCTCTGACACAAACCGGCCAAAGTTTAAATCTGCCCCTTGATGGTAATTAAGGCCAGAGAAATCTCTACACCAGCCTGTCAGCATGGGGCAAACATCAACAGTCCTCGGATTTGCCCATGAATCCGATTCCCAAGGCCAGGTCGGCTCTGAAATGTTGGATTTTCATGTGGATGCCAGAAAATCTGATAACTTGTGAGGTTTTGATAAAGGATGCCAGCTGTTTGGGCTGGGGAGGTGTTCTGGGGAACATGGTTGTGGAGAAACAGGAAAAAAGCCAAAATGCTCCCATGACAACTAGGGATAGAATTTGCAAGCCTTACACCAAGCAAAATAAGCAATCTTTATGATGGGTACACCTTCCTGAAGGTTGACGTTTTTTGCTACTGAGAAGGATAGAATTTAAGTGTCAGAAATACCCCAAAAAGCAAAGTACCGTAGTCAAAGTCAGTGACCATAAAGCAGGATGCAAGATCGAACTCTGATAGCAAGTCTTGTTGATTTGAAAAAGACTACGATCAAGAAACTTATAATGTCCGCATACCACGTCTTTAGCCAAGCTGGTGTGATTGCAATCCCTGGAATGCCCTCCACATTTATCCTGCCAAACAGGTAAAGAAGCTGCAGTGTAGAAAATGCATGCATCAGGGAGAACTGATCCAGAGGAATAACAGGGCATCCATTGCAAAATAGTTTATTTTGTTGCTGATCTGCATGCCAAGAGATCCACATCTGGTGCACCCCATCCGCAGACAAAATCACTGCAAAAATACCTCTGGGTGAAGGGCTCACTTGGCAGGTTCAGATGTTGACAGCTAAGAAAGTCCACCGGTCAGCTTTCCATACTGGAAACATGTTGTTTTAATGTGAAAGATGATGTTACGCGAGAATCGTGATCCATCGTCTAAGCAAAAAAATTGTGATTCTCATTTTAGCCAGAATCGTGCAGCTCTAGCCACAGCCATGGCATTGTCCAACTACACCCCAGTGGGAAGTCCCTGAAGGGAGGCAAACCAATGCTGAAAGGCCAGCTTAAATTGCCCAAACTTCCAGGATTTTGACTAGCAACTTCTGTTCCTCCGACAACCACGTTCGCCAAATGGGATCTCCAAAACGCCTCCCCAGTCCAAAAACTCAGCATCCCTCATCAAAACCTCAAGAGTTATCAGAAGGAAAGGAAGATTTTCTGGCATCCACATGTAAATACACCATTTTAGAGCCGACCAGGCCTTGGGAATCAGATGCATGGGCAAATCCAAGGACTGTTGACGTTTGCTCCATGCTGACAGGATATTGAGTTTATGCCCTGGAGTAAAGCTTGGTGATATAAAACCACATCAAAAAAAGACAGCTGCCATCTTCCTTAGTACCCTCATGCAGACATGAATCGAGGAGGGACTCCAGGTGACCTCAGACTCACCTGAGCGCGTAGGGAAATACTTCTCCTGCAGAAGCAACATCTTTGCCTGTGCAGCGGCTAAAGCCCAAATACTCCAAACGTTGCTTTGGAACCAAGGCCAACCTCTGAAGGTTCGGAACCATTCCAGGACCGCACCCATCTGATGGACATGTGATGCCAAGGCAAAACCTTGATAAACACTCTGGGAGCCTTGGAACAACGAACAGCGACACCACAAATATACTATTGTGCTCTACCTGTAAAATTCAGCCTGCACGACCCCAATGCATAGGAATACTGTTGAGAAAAGACTGCCATTACAGAGGCATTCACCAGTTCACACGGCAGGGCCAGAAAGCCCAATCTTCACCCCTCATGGCTGGCACAACCCACGGGGACTTTCAAGAAACTACTACAGCGGACCACTCCCCTAAACCATCCGATACATAGTACCCTGGAGATCACTGCCTGCAAGATCCAGCGCCAACAGGTAACCTTACAGACTGAGCATCCTCTTGCATGCAGACTCCAGATGGAGTTACTCCAGCAAGGGTGCAGAGAATAGGTCAGAAAACAGAGGACTAAGCACATGAGGGAAAAACTTAAAAAGTGTAAGTTCACCTTTACAGAAAAATCTGTAAGGTGAATCACGGAACTCCTACGACCAGAACGCCAACTGGCGTCGCATATTTTTACTGCAACTAAACTGACCATAGAAAAATCCTGGACACCCTCAGCTTTAAAGCTGTTAAAAATCGAGTAAATGATAGCATTATTTATGAGAAGCTGACAGCCGTGTTATCTGATACTCATGATAAATTCCTCCGGACATGGCAACCCTGGGTGACATATGCCCATCCATCTCGATTTCATCCAGCACTGCTCTCGGTTTAACATTGTATACTGTCTGGTTATTTATATTTCTTTACATGACTGGTCCTACAGCCATTAACCCCACTCATGTTTGTGGGTCTCTTCATGTACATGTGGCTGTCACTTACTGTGGCCGCAGGAAAACCTGGCAAGATAGTGCCACGATTTAGCATTTTCCTATGACTGGCGGTCAAAATGTTGAATCTCACCTAACCACGGCAGCGCCTAAACACAGATGAAAGCCTAGCTGTACATTGACACAAAGGTTTTTAGGGAGTTGGGTTTAGGAGATTTAACAAAAAAAAAAAAAAAAAAAAAAGCCAAAATATGCTAGTGTACACTTCTAAAGTTGGGTACACAAGGATTGAAAATTGTGTGGTTACGCAGTGACCGGCTGAATTTCAATCTGTGTGCAGCCCTCCCTGCTCAAAGCCTATTGTGTTGTGAATGCATAAAAGGTAAAAAAGGTTAGCCTTTACTACAATCACCTTTTAAGCTCAGACAGGACCACTGTAAAAACATACACCAGTCACAAAACTAACTTTTTTACTTTTAAATCCAAGCACAAACATGTGCCAGGGCCATCTTGCTCTGTAACTAATCAGTTACTGCAAACTAATTTCAAGAATAATATGCAGAACTTATAATCAAGTTTTAACGTTAACCTCTCCAAAAACCGGATATCAATTACTGTATTTCTACATCCTTTCTAACTATAAATGTCTCTGATCAGAAAGACATTCCCAACCATAAGCTCAAGTTGGAAACAAGGTAGGTGAATAGCACAGTACTACTACTACATCAAAGCACTGCTAAGGGGCCCTCGTGAAAGCCCAGTTTAATGGAAAATAAAACCAACAAGCAAAATTTTATGAATTCAGCAAAGATGCCAATTATCCTTGAAAGGATCAGAAGATAACTACTTGATTTTTAATGTTACTGTTGTTTAACGACACAGGAGCCTATGACAAACAGCTTCCGTCTATACAGACTAGAACCAAGACATAAAAATTTGTTTTTCTGAAATATACAGGCCATCTATGAGCAGCATTTACCTGTCCAAAAGGCTGCTCATCAAGCATACAGTACTATTAAAATGTTTAAATCATAAACAGGTCCTCTAAACAATGTATACTGTTACAGCAGACTGCAAAGGGGAAGTAAACAGGAGTCATAAGAAGGTTTTGCACATATGAACAGGCTCTCTATGTACCCTGCCACAGCAGACGGTAGACAAATTACTGGTTAATAACAAGAGACCTGATGAGAAAGGTTGTGTAATTAGTACTGGGTCACATTGGCCCCCAAGGAATTGATGCACATTATTTCTACCTGCTAATCAAAGTCGTCCTGGGGAACACACGATTATCCGAAAAGGGCACAATAACAGCATCTTTATTTATCCGCCAGGCTGAGGGCTACTCCCAACGGCAGGGAATATCATCAAGATATTGAATTACCAATACAACAGATGGTATTGACACAACAGGGCTTGAGACACAACTAAACACAATCTGATATCTTTTTGACACCTACCTTTCCTTTGCTGTAGTCCCATAACTTAAGCGTGCTTTGAAAAAAATAAAAAAAAAGTCATGATAAATTTTAAGTGTCATAAAGTAAATAAGCTTTAAAATGACAAAGACAAACCCATTTAACAAACCAAAAATATACCACGTAAAGTAAGCTAAAAAAAAAATTAAAATATGTCATTCTAATTAACACACATGTAAAATCTGTCATATATAAATATTAACATAAGAGTAAGAGATAAAATGCGTTGTCACAGCTCATTCGACTTTACCAACAAAGCTATCTAAATCTACAGAGGTTCACAATAAAAAAGTTGAAAGTCAAAAAGGGGGAAAACTATTGTTAAAACTGAAACATAACGGGGGTTGGGCGTGCCCGACTTCCAGAGCAGCTTACTCTCTGCTCTGTGACCGCTATGAAATCCTGTTTAGCCTTTCAACTTTTTTGCTGCTCACCTGGCCCTACTTGGTGCTTGGGACTTTCGTGATCAAGGTGGCAATGGTGAAGATTGGGAAAGACTTGTAAGACGCGCCGAGAGCGCTTGGCCAGGTTAGTTCAAGCGGCCAGCCAAGATGCCACCCGGAAAACTCAGGCTTCTTCTCCTCCGGTAGGGAAAGTCAATCCCACTTGGGCTGATGGAGGGACGGACTGGCTGACCAGGATTTGCCATCTACCGACGTGAAGGACCAGGTACAAACACTGACCCCGACACAGATCATGGTCGCCATTAAGCAATGCAATGTCTCACTCTATACAGATTTATACACTCAAGAGTGGACTTTTAATGGCTAAGGATGATGTCCACAAGATCCACCATCAGGTTTATAATGCTGAGCAACACATTAACAGTGGAAGATTTAACCCCTTCTTATGGTCACAGTTCATGATGTGGTTGCGGACCATAGATCCCAGGCTGCCAAGTTACGCAATCTAGAAGACTTGCTTCCCCGGAATAATCTCTGCTTTCCAGAGGGATTGGAAGGGAAACACCCAGAGGACTTTCTTCTCAACTGGATGGAGCAGACAGTTTCCCAACCCTCTAAGCCATTGAAAGGGCTCTTAGAGCGCCCTTCGGGCTCCGCCAGGTAGCCATCCTAGACCCCTGCTAGCAAGATTTCTTGATTTCAAAGACAAGTAAATTATCCTGCAATGTGCTAGGCATAGGTATGAATCGATTTTCTAACACTACTATCACAATGTTTCCAGATTTCTCGGCCGTTACAGAGAAACAGAGTCAAGAAACTACTGTGAGAATGTAATATTCCATATAGTACATTGTATACTGCAGTCTTCAGGTCCTGAATAAAGGCAAGGTGCAGTTCTTCACTACTCCAATGGAGATGGACTGGTGGCTGGAATCCCTGAGTGGCACTTGACATATGTGCTCTTGACAGTGCCTCATCCCTTTCCGCTTTCAGTGGAATGCTTTGGCCCTTCTTTTCCACTGGTGCCTTGGGCCTGGCTTTGTGCACTGGTGCGCAGTCATGTTGGAAAAGGAAGGGCCCCATCCCAAACTGTTCGCACAACATTGGGAGCATGAAATTGTCCAAAATGTCTTGGTATGCTGACGCCTTAAGAGTTCCCTGAAGACATGGATGAGCGAGTTTGGGGTGGAGGAACGTGAATGGTCTGCACAGTCCTGAGTTCAACCAGATAGAACACCTTTGGGATAAATTAGAGCAGAGGCTGCGAGCCAGGCCTTCTCGTCCAACAGCAGTGCCTGACCTCACAAATGCACTTCTGGAAAAATGGTCAAACATTCCCAAAGACACACTCCTCAACCTTGTGGACAGCCTTCTTAAAAGCTGCCCCTGTTGGGTATACTCTTTAGAAGTTAAGTCCTATGTTGTTAGAGGAATTCTTTGAAACGCGAAAAGCTTCCGATAACTAACTCTTAGAAGTAAAAACACTAGTGAGGTACCAATAGGTGTTTTATTGGGATACCTTTGAGGCTACGCTCCTGGGCACTATCTCTGGGGTTAACAACTAATATCTCTTTTTTTTTTTTTTTAAACAACTTAGATCTGACGGGGCCTGGAGGGTGCAGACATCTGAAAAGGTGGTAACTGTTCCTCATTTCAAAATCTGGAGATATACTCGTCATCTTGATCTTCTAATGGCAGGAAAACCTAAAAGCTCCTCTATCAGAACCAGGTCTTTGAATTTCATGACAAGCCCAGTAAAAACCTAGCATATAGCATTAGCTAGGGCAGAGTGTCTTGGCCTCTGTTCTGGTTTTTATGACGACTCACATGTTTTGCGTACACCTGCTGATGAGGTTGCTCAGCCTTTATAGCCTTCCAATCTCATCTGTATTCCTCAGGGGCTACCTGTGAGTGGGAGGACGTGCAATCTTATTTGGCACAGGTGCAGCTTTAGATGCAGTCCCAATCTATGGCAGCTAAATTGGATTTACCTATTACAACAGAGATAGAGGCCACACCATACATGTCTTACATCCCAATAAAACTGCCGGCTTAGATTGTTACCCTGTAGAAAGCTATAGCACCCACTAAGAATTCAAATGGCCCAGACACTATTGAAGGTTTTTACAGATGCTTTTGAAAAATAGATCCTTCCTGACTTCTTACGAGAATTCTAAGCCACGCTAGGACCCTAAATACTGTGCATCATACTGACCAATTTCTCTCAATGTAGATGCCAAGATATTAGCCAAAATTCTTGCTATCAGAATAAACTAAGTTATAACCTATATTATTAATTCAGACCAAACAGGGTTTATCCCTGATCCCCCTACAGCCATTAGTCCTAGAAGCCTTATTTACAAATTTACACGTCCCTGGCTTCAATCCCGACACGAGAGCAGCGGTGTCCCTGGACACACAAGGCCTTTGACTATTGATTGGCCTTACCACTTTGCGGTCCTTGAGCAGCTGGGTTTTGGAACTAAACTTATTGCTTGGGTCAAAACTTCCGTATTGTAGGCCGTAGCCCAGATTAGAGTGAATGCTCAAATATCTGACCATTTCTGTATCTATCGGGACAAAAACAGCAGGGGTTGCTCCCGTTAGCATTTGCACCTCTGGTGGCCTTATTGAGGTCCAATCTCAATGTTAAGGGCTGTTGGATTAATGCTTTGGAGAGCACCTCAGTTTATGCCGATATGTCATTTAGATGCTGCTACTTCTTTGGACACCGTTTGAGGTTATTTCTCATTTTGGCAAATACTCAGGGATCAAAGTAATTTGGAGTAAGTCTAATTTTTCAGTTTGATCCAGGGAATCCCCTTGGCTTACCCTCCGATATGCCCCTCCAAATAGTATCCAGGTTTAGGTACTTTGGGATCGAAGTGCAACCGTTCCTGGAGACCCAAATTGATAATAACCTTCCCCCTTTATTCATAGTACGACAGATCATTTCTGAGCTTTGTCGAATTTGCCTTTGACCTTATTGGGCAGAGATAACATTTAAAATGATCTACATCCCTAGATTTTTATATAATTTTGTGACATGTGTCCAAGAAGGTGTTGACAGATTAATGCATTGCTATCCTTTTTTTCTGTGGAGACCACAACTCCCTTGTATAACTGTAGATAAATTCACGCATAGTCACTGGTGTTTTTTCTCCCGATCTGAATAATGTCATTGACTACGCAAACCTCATGCAGTCCTATAAGGCATTGATTAATGTTCTTTACAGAAACTGACCTTATCCTAATGAGGAAGTGGATATTCTTCAGCTGCCCTATAAGATATTTCATGTGTGCAATCGTAAAGTGGGGGGTTCCACTATACTTCCTTTTCTGAGAACGCCCCTATGGTGTAATCTACAGTCAAAGGGATATGTATAACATTCCAGATGGAAGCCGCAGGGTGCAGTTTGGCATCAAATATGCTCATCAATTATTTCAGGAGCAAATGTTCAAATCATTTCAATTTCTGCAGTTGGAATGTGGGGTTCCCAACCATTTATTTACATATATTCAATTGCGACATTGGCTGGAAAGTTTAGGTTGAGTCTTGAGGTTTAGGTTGAGGTTTCCTTACAACCATCTACATTGGAGGCCCTTTTAATTCAAAAAGAACACTCTAAAATGAATCTCTAGATATTGTGTTCTGCTGAAGAGTCCTGGGAGGATATTGTGAACTCAGCTCTCCATGGTCATCTCCGCCAGACAAATTATTCCAATTAAAATATTGCCAGTTTTATACCCCTGGCAGATTATTTAAAATGGGAAAATTGGATTCTCCAGAGTGTCCACAGTGCCATTGTGACTTAACAGATTTTTTTTACACACGGTCTGGGCATGTCCACACGTCAGACTTTGGTCAGCCATCCTTCGCTTTGCGGAGGAAAAGCTATTGCTTCAAAATATCTGTGCCCCGGCCAGATGCTTGCTCAGTGATTTTTGCTAAGAAAGACCTGAGTAGCTTACAGAAAGCATTATGTCACTTTTTTTTTTTTATGGTAAAAAGGCATTAGTACTTAAATTTAAAGACCATTCCCTTGCCACTCATCCTTTTTGAATTTAATTAATGTAGCTTTGCCTATGTACAAGCTGACATACATTTCTAGAGGGAGTCCAAAGAAGTTTGACAAGATCTGGTCTGGGTGATTTACCTTGGTCTATGGGGATATTAATGCTTAATTTACCAAGCCATTTCTCTCAGGCATTGGGATTTTACAGGTCTGTCTCCGATGAAGGCTACATAGACATGTCTTAAATCAAGCGGTTGCCTCTCAGGGTGGCTTCCTCCAGCCACTGTGAAAAGTTCATCAAGACCCTCTCTCACTATAATACCACGTGGTTACCAGCAGCATGTTACTAAGGTTTTTTTTTTTTTTTGTTTTGCATTTTAAAGCTTATAGCTGAACTTATGCTCTATGGCCCTTTACTATACTATTGTATCTGACCGTTTTCGTCTGTATCCCTTGCCTTGTGAACCTTGGAGTCCGTAATGTGCCATTTTCCTGTCATGCGATATGGTTGTATGTTTGGGAAACTTTATAAAATAGACAAACTACTGAAAAAAAAAAAAAAAAAAAACAACAATCACAGCTGACTGCAACACATGTTGTACTTACTTGTCTAAAGTGGCTGCTAGGATATATTTGCCATTTGGAGAGAACTTCACAAAAGACACCGGAGGATTATCATCATCTAGTGAGGGGAAAAGAAAAAAAAAATTAGTATTGCTATAAAGAAAACCCAATAACCCCCCACCCAAGTGCCGCCAAAACCATTTCTTACCAATAAGTGTTTTTAAGCATTGGCCAGATGCTGTATCCCAAATTCGACTGAATACCAAGAAAAAAACAGAAATAAAATTAGAAAATGTGAAGAGAAACTGATGCAGAACATTGTTAAAACCCATTTTCCAACACAACTTGAAGCATGTAATAATGGATGAATAATGTGCTGCTTGCATACAATGAGGGTCTGTAGCTTGAAGCACAGGAATCTACTAGCAAACATACTGTACTTATGGTAACATTTTAGCCAATGTGTGATTAGGGTTTAAAATGGACCTGTAGAAGACCATGTTCTCATTACTTAGAATAATAGAAGGGCAACGAGGGAAATGTGAGCATTGTGGTGTAGTATTTTACCACCACCCCCTCCCTTTAAAATGTAATCTCTACGAGCAGGGACCTCCTGTACCTTTTGTATTGAACTGTACTGCAATTGTGTTGTCCCCCTATACATTGTAAAGAGCTGCGTAAACTGTTGGTGCTATATAAATCGTGTATAATAATTATAATAGTAATAAATAATAATATTTTACTACGTGCGAGTCCTGTTGTATTGGGCTCGATGTACTATTTTATGATAGTCTTAAAAAAATATTTTTTTTTAAATCATACTGTATGCACTTTATGACTCTTTCCGGTACCTTAAGACCTCATTCACACCATGCTGCAGAGACGTCAGTTTTTCTGAACCCCTTCTGCAAGGGCACCAAAAAAATAAATAAAACACAATTGCGCTCGATGTGCCTTGTTCACACCACAACACTGGTATCATGTGCAGATTTTTTTCTGCAACATATATGCAGCTTTCTGCATGGTAAAAAAACGGAGATGGCATCAACATTGGTGTGAAAAGGGCATAACACTGACAAAAATGAAAACTGTCAGCGTGCATGACAACTAAACTGTAAACTGATGTTTCTGCAAGTGAAATCTGCATTGTTTTCCCCATCAGTTTTCATGCACGCATGGTGTGAATGAGCCCTAAAAAGTCTCTTCCTCCTTTCTCCTGTATCCATATAGTGAGTGACAACAGGTCAAAGCATAGGGATTTAAAAAAAAAATAAACAGGGGGGGATAAAACATTTTTTTTAAAGATAATTCTCAGCATGCTCAGTTTTTGTTCAAATGGCTACTTTATATCACGAGTGGGGAAACGCGTTTGTTCTGAGCAAGTTTAGTTCCAAACCTGGAAGCCAACAGTCACTCATCCAATGAGCAGCTGACAAGAAATTACCCAACCTGCAGCTGACTAATACAAAAAGGTGTGGGGAATGCTTGTGACATCATTGACCCAATATGGTCATATTATGTCAGTGTCATATGGCCTTATTCAGGGTCAGTCAGTGTCATATGGCCTTATTCTGTCAAGGATGTCCACAACTTGTGTACATGCAGCTGTGGGACACGGAATGCCCTCATTTGGGATGATTGTTCGGAAGAAACAGATAACTTTCAAGTTGGTTTCATGAGGGACAAACATAGTTCAATCATTGCTCTGAAATAGCAACAGGAAGACTGAACTTACCAGAGTCCATCATAACTACTAGACACAATGAGGGAACCGTCACGATTGAAGTGCACCTGAAAAAATAAATAAAAATTAAAATGCAGCATATGCCAATTCCAACTATTGTTTTGTAATCTCACTGACAAATCTACCCTGGCAGGGTACATACAACCTCTTACCAAAATAAGTAGTGTAAACATGATAGATATGTGTAACAGTTGTAAGGCACACTTGTGTGTTCCTTAAGTTCTGGACAAAAACTTAAAAACACACCTTTTGTCTTAAAAAAAAGTCAGCCCAAAAGAACATGACATGAAACAATTATTCCAACATGCCCCCTGTGCTGCTGGCTACTGCATTCAATCAAATCTTCCTCCAAAAATCCCAATCTTTCAGTTAGGTGGGGTTTAATAGAGCCAATGGACTTGACAGGCCCTCATTAACCGCTTCCCGACCGCCTAACGCAGATATACTGCGGCAAAATGGCACGGGCAGGCAAAATCACGTACCTGTACGTGATCGCGCATGTGCCTGCCTGTGGGTCGCTCGCGACCCGGTCGGGAGCTTTGTGACCCCGGCCGCGGGACCAGCGGACCCGATCGCCGCTGGTGTCCCGCGATCGGGTTACGGAGCTGAAGAACGGGGAGAGGTATGTGTAAACAAACCTCTCCCCGCGCTTCCTACACTGCCTGTCATTGATCGGCTGTTCCCTGTCATCGGGAAAGCCGATCAATGAGGTCAGACGTCAGCCCCGCCCCCTAATGTAAAAAAAAAAAAAACAACACACACACGTCACAGCCCATAACCCCTCCCCTCCCGCTAGTGGTTAACCCCTTCACTACAACTGTCATTTATACAGGAACCAATGCATTTAAATAGCATTGATTGCTGTATAAATGACAATGGTCCCAAAAATGTGTCAAAAATGTCCGATGTGTCCGCCATAATGTCGCAGTCACAATAAAAATCGCTGATCGCCGCCATTACTAGTAAAAAAAAAAAATATTAATAAAAATGCTATAAAACTATCCCCTATTTTGTAAACACTAACTTTTGCGCAAACCAATCAATAATCGCTAATTGCGATTTTTTTTACCAAAAATATGTAGAAGAATACGTATCGGCCTAAACTGAGGAAAAAAAATGTTTTTTTATATATTTTTTGGGGATATTTATTATAGCAAAAAATATTGCATTGTTTTCAAAATTGTCGCTCTATTTTTGTTTATAGCGCAAAAAATAAAAAAAAATCGCAGGGGCGATCAAATACCACCAAAAGAAAGCTCTATTTGTGGGAAAAAAAGGACGCCAATTTTGTTTTGGAGCCACGTCGCACGACCGCGCAATTGTCAGTTAAAGCGACGCAGTGCCGAAATCGCAAAAAGGGGCCTGGTCCTTTGGCTGCCAATTGGTCCGGGGCTGAAGTGGTTAAGAAAGCACAACTATGCCTGTCCTTTCTCCTCCATTCATAGAAGCTGTACTAGAGCATCCATAAAAGAAGAAGATCAACCAACTGAATGGACAGACAGACCTTTCTTTCAGAGATTATTTTTTTCCTCTCTTCTAAACTCAAAGCAGATCTCCACCCAAAAGTGGAAGTTCCGCTTTAAGTACTCCTCCCATGCCACATTCGGCATGTCTTTTTTTGGGGGGGGGTTACCTAGTTTTGACAGCCTAGGTGATCCAAGCAGAAGTTCTCCTGGACACATCACAGGTCCCAGAAGACTGTCAGGACCATTAAGGAGGTGCAGCACGACTCGGGCACCAGCTGTCACAGTAGAGGTGCAGGCACCTGGGAGAGTAGAGAAGGCTCGGGTGAGCACATCGCTGGATCCCAGGACAGGTTTGTGTGTTTATTAAAAGTCAGCAGCTACAGTTTTTGTACCTGCCGACTTTTAATAAACACAAAAAAGATTGGAATTCCTCTTTAAAAAAAAAAAAAAAAGTGTTACTAAACCCAGTAATATGAAAATAGTTCATCCAAGTGCTCACAGCTTATAAATCTTTTTACATTAAAAAAACTGCCATTCTATACCTTTTTGTATGATCTGTATACCCTGTTTCCCCGAAAATAAGACCTAGCGTGATTGTCGGTGATGGCTGAAATATAAGCCCTACCCCCCAAATAAGCCCTACCCTGTTTCTCTGAAAATAAGCCCTACCCTGAAAATAAGACCTACAAGCACTTTAAACTAGGGCTTATTTGGGGGGTAGGGCTTATATTGCAGCCATTACCGACAATCACGCTAGGTCTTATTTTCGGGGAAACAGGGTAACAGTTACATGATAAACTGCAGTTTCTCCAGTGCTGAGAGTTCAGGTAGGAGGAGATATCCACTACAGCCTTTATACACGCCCACATGTGATGTCAATATCATGTGACCCGGGTAGCTCTGAAAACAAGTAAATGTTCTCTTCAGCTTATGACACAACTGAGCATGTGCAGGTCAGCTATCCTGCCTGTGTTAGCTGGGCTTCCCCAGATAGACAGTGCAGGAGGGGGAGGATCAGTGCATACTGGATAAAACTTTTTACACAATGCAGAGGATTAACCCCTTAAGTTCCACAGTAAGTATAACAAGCATGCTATGCTGCATTTACAGACTGATTTTACTGTTGTGGGTTTAGTAACAGTTTAAGCCTTAGACCCCTTTCACACCGAGGCGGTTCACAGGCGCTATAGGGCCTCTCCTGTCACTTCAATGTGAAAGCCTGAGGGTGCACTGGCAGGACGTCAAAAAAGTCCTGCAAGCAGCTTCTTTGAGGTTCTTTAGGAACGCTGTATACATTGCCACTAAGACAGTAGTGTGTTGCCGGTAGAATAACCAGATTAAAAAAAAAAAAAAATTAAGTCACTACATCTAAAAGACTGGTAAGCCGCAATATTTAACATTTTTGTTCTTGGGTGTAAACACGCTTGGATTTATTGTTTCCCTGCACATTATCTGCCAAAAAAAAACAAACAATCTGGGATAAAGTGTACAGCGCTCCCCAAACTACAGAATATCTTAAATAGCTTAATGCCACTAGTTTCAGCATTGTCTTGAACCCTCCAGTATGTATGAATTCAGGACATGTAGAAGACGACTGATATCCATATATGTGAATATATTTTTAGAAAACGGCTCATGAAAAAACATCTTACAGCAGAGACCGGGTCAGAGTGGGCAGGCAACGTCTTCAGGCACTTTCCCGTCTTTACATCCCATATTCGGACACTCTCGTCAAACTAAACAAAAACAAAAGAAAATAAATTTATTACGCCAGACTAAAGTCTTGATTTGCATTACGCCAACATGGCCCTCCCTGAGGCTCAGCAGTTACATGCAGCTCTCTGCGCCCTCTGTTGCCCTTGAAAAACCTGCACTGTTCATTACACTTATTAGCATGAAAACAGAAAAGGGTAAAATAAAAAAACATTTAAAGTCCACATAGTCAGGAAATTTCTTGGAATATTTTTTATTTTTTTTTTGGTAAAAAGGGGTGGCAGAATAAATTTTGTTCTAAATTTATGAAGAAACAAACTAGAAAAAAACATTCCAAAATGTTGAGTATTTTTTGTTTATATAGCAAAAAATAAAAAAAAAACCTTGTGGTGAGCAATTGTCATTTGACAATTCGACTTGGAATGGAAGGGGGTGAAACTGCCTGTACTTGGTGGTTAAAGGCCAAGTTCACCTTTTCTTTCTAAATTCCAGCTCCCCTGTGTATCAATATAGCGTTAATGTACTTTAGCAAAAATAAAACGGCTTTCCATTTATTTCACACACACTTAACTCACTGTCTTCATAGCTGTTTAAAAAACACTGCTCCTTTACTTATGCCTTACTTTCTGGGCACACTTTAGGTCATGACAAAGGAAGGAGTGGACCAGCTGATCTCATTAGCACACACGCTGCATCATCTACCCTCAGCCGTCATCTCCTTCCTGTGTCATGACCTAAAGTCTGTCCTGGAAGTAAGACCGAAGTAATCGAGAAGTGTTTTTAAACAGCTCTGAAGACAGTGAAGCAAGCATGTGTAGAATAAATGGAAAGCCGTTTAATTTTTGCAAAAATAGTACATTAATGCTATAGTGGTACACAAGGGAGCTATAAATGAGCAAAAAAAAAAAAACCCTGTAAGGCAGAGGCATAAAGAGCTAGTATATGCTGCCTACTAGCTCATGAAAGATAAAAATACTTACCTTAGAACAAGGCATCGGTATCCAATCCCGGTCCAGGCTGAGGGAGCTGACATTTTGCACTCTGCAAAATTATTTTAACTGATCAAAAACGAGGCTCGGTCCTTAAGTGGTTTAAAGGGCTGCTCTGGGAGTACCAACATTTGCATTTTACAAAACACTGTTGTCAGATGTGATAGGTGAATGACACAAAAGCCTTTAGTTTGAATATGTGTGTTTTTTTTTTTTATCTGCTTCCCAACCAACCGCCGCTGTTAAACTGCGGCAGGCTGGATCTCCTGTGCGAGCAGTCGTAGCTATACGTCGGCTCACGGGGTCGGGATAGCAGGTGCGCGCACCCGCTGCACAGCGGGGGTGCCGATGCTCGTGGCCGACAGTCACGATGACCGCCGGCCACAAGTGATCGTGTGCAGGAGAGACAGAACAGGGACAAGTGTGTGTAAACACACTTCCCTGTTCTGACAGGAGTGACAGATCGTGTGTTCTTATTAGCTAGGAACCACGATCCGTCACTTGCTGTCGTCAGTCCCCTCCCCCTTAAGTTAGAATCACCTCCCAGGGAACACCGTTAACCCCCCTTGATCGCCCCTAGTGTTAACCCCTTCACTGCCAGTGACATTTTTACAGTAATCAATGCAATTTTATAACATTGATCGCTGTATTAATGCCAATAGTCCCAAAATTGTGTCAAAATTGTCCGATGTGTCTGCCATAATGTCAGTCACAATATAAATTGCAGATGGCCGCCCTTACTAGTAAAAAAAAAAAAATAATAAAAATGCTATAAATCTATCCCCTCTTTTGTAGACGATAACTTTTGCGCAAACCAATCAATATACGCTTATTGCGGGTTTTTTTAACCAAAAATATGTAAAAGAATGCGTATTGGCCTAAACTGAGGAAAACATTTTTTATATATTTTTGGTGGATATTATAGCAAAAAGTAAATCTTGCTTTTTTTTTTTGTTTGTTTATAGCGCAAAAAATAAAAAAAACGCAGAGGCGATCAAATACCACCAAAAGAAAGCTCTATTTGTGGGGGAAAAAAAAAAAAAAGGACGTCAATTTTTTTGGGGTACAACGTCGCACGACCGCGCAAATGTCAGTTAAAGTGACGCAGTGCTGAATCGCAAAAAGTCCTCTGGTCAGGAAAGGGGTAAATTCTTCCAGGGGTGAAGTGGTTAAGGATAAATAATAATGAATCACTACAAAAATGTACATGGTAAGGAGCATCTTAAGGACCTTCTAAAAAAAAAAATGCAGAGTACTTATGCAGCCCATACATTAGTAATTCCCCCCCCCCCATCATCAGATTGAACAAAAAAGACAAACACTCTATGCCCCCCCCCCCCCCCCATCCACATTGAGTGTCCTATCCACTGTTCCAGCAGCGGCGTGGATATGAGGCAAATACAGAAAACGCATATTATGTATGCCCTATTCGGTTCAGGGTGTGAGCCAATGTCTGCGAGAGTGAGTCTTTAGATCTGACACCATTGACAAAGCTTATGCTAGGAACAAATATCAATACTGGCAATATGCCATATGTTGACATTTCTACCAATTGTTTGTTTATGGAGATTTGTACAATAAAAATGTTTTTTTATTAATTTGTAATCAATTAAATTTCTGTGTTCACCTCAGTGACAACCTCATATTCTTAAAAGTCCTCTTTAGTGTATGGGAGAGATTTACTCATCCCATTTCTTTGGTTTTACGAACATTAGGGAATGAAAGGCAACAAGGAAACTATTACAGGTTACAAACATTATGGGTATCATTCGTTACGCTTGCATGAACATGGAGACATTGGCAAAGTGAATTTTATTTTCATAGATAGTGCCCCTAGGAGTTTGCTGGGCAAACACTTCCTACCCATTTATTTCTCCTAAACCATCGTTTACAACCATGCACAAACTTTTCTATGACTAAAGTTCAAACTATGCTTACAATGTTAAAGCGGGAGTTCCGCCACAAATACTGCAGCTGCTTACTTTTAAAATAAGGACACTTACCCATCCAGCGAGCCCGCGATGTCAGCACCCGAAGCCGATCGGCTCTCGGGTGCTGCTGCCGCCATCTTCTGTATGCGGCTTCACTTCCCGGTTCCCTACTGCGCAATAAGGACGGTCCCTGCTGTCTCTGGGATCTGTGCGTTTCCCAGCAGACAGCGGCGTAATAGCCGCAGAATCTGCGGCTAGCTATGCCCGGAAGTGGGTGCAGATACCTGTATTATACAGGTATCTGCACCCTCCTCCCTTCTGAAAGGTGCCAATTGTGGCACCGGAGGGGAGGGGGGAGGGTTCTGATGAGCAGAAGTTCCATTTTAGGGTCTGTATTCTTTTTCCTCAAAAAATGCAAACATGTTGTTTGTATTTATATGTAGTGTAAATGTTAATACTATAGTATGACCTCCTAAAAACAAATGTACCTCTCCAAATATATACATTTGCGTGAATATAAAAGTATATGAAAAAAATGCCTGGGCAACTTGAGGCTTACAAACAGGTTGGAGCTGGAACCAGGGAACACATTGGCTGCATGCTTAGATTCATGGCTGTGTTGACGATGATACTATCAACCAGAGGGATTTAGCTTGCAGGGAAGCTAGGTGAAACAACTGCAAGAATGAATTTTATAGCCAGTTAGAAGGCAGGGTGTTTGAGTCATTTTCAAAAGTGATATTTTTATCCTGACTGGCTTGTACTGTACCTTCTAGACTTTAAAAAAATTATACTTACAGAACCAGACACAATGAGGTTGGACTGTGGGTTGAAATTGCAGCAGAAGACATAGTTGCTGTGGCCCTTTAGGGTCTTCAGACATTTTCCCTGTCAAAAAAAAAAAAAAAAAAAAAAACACGTTATTTCAGGAGGTTAAAAATTTTATGAATTTCCCTTCGAATAAATAGAATTTTTGTTGATAAATTCCTAACATAGGTGTAAGCTTTCGTGGGGCCATCTCCAGCACATGAAATTAGGTAAAATTATAAATTGAATCCTGCATGCTGCTATGTATATTTATTGTGAACTGCTCACACTTTTCACAAACATTTTAACAAAAACTTATATATAATCTCCAATTGGTGCCACACTCCACAATGTGTTATATATTCAACAGGATTGAAAAACAATATAAATACAAAATTCAAACTGTGTGTTAAAGGGGTGTTTCAGCTAAAAAAAAAAATTTTTTTTAAAAGTCAGCAGCTAAAAAAAAATAAATAAAATAAATAAGTAGCTGTTAACTTTTAATAAGTACACTTACCCTCCCAGGGCGCCCGCGATGTCGGTCGTGGAGGCCGAGATGTCCCTCGGCGCTCCCGTCCCAGCGCCGCCATCCTCAGTAAGGGAAACAGGCAGTGAAGTCTACGGCTTCACTGCCCGTTTCCTACTGCGCATGTGCGCGGCGCTTTGTGAATGGGAAAGGCTGTGTTAGCCAACACAGTTCCCATAACACAGCGCGCCCCATTACCCAGAAGACAACGCGGCGGAGGACAGAAGAACGAAGATCACCGCGGCGTAGGAAGGAGGCAGATTAGGAAGACTGCCTAGCAACAGGGATTTCGAATCAGGTAAAAACAATTTTTTTTTTTCTCCAAATATTAATGCTTTTTTTTTTAGGGTGTCCCCCCACTTTAAGTGCATATAAATGATAGTGACGTTGAGGACATTTGAAAATATATATTGGCACTGAAAGACACTAGTGGCGTTTTATATGCACTTAACACATAGTTTGTATTTATATTGTTTATCAAGACCGTTGGATGATCATATAGCACAATGTGGAGAGCGCACCAATTAAATTTTATATATGAAATTAGGTAACTTTCTTTGTACAAGTACCCATGCATAAAAGACAGCATAATGAAGTTTGCATTGCCCAACAAGGTGCGCTCCTTTTCTAGCCAGCACTGGAAACAAGCTTTCCAGTGTGCCACATACCAGGTCAGGGGCAAGCCCACACTTGAGCCCCCATAGGAAGTATCTTTCTATGGTGGCACACAGAGAAAAGGGAGAGCCAAGAGCGCCGGCAGCATTTTTCTGGCACTGGAATGCATCGAAAACACACTAAAATGCACTACCATGCATCAAAAATGCACCAGACCCAAGTACAGTGGAAAAAAATAAGAAAAAAGCATCTGAAATTCATCTGGAAACGCAACAAAAACACAATGGAACTAGTCAAAACCGCGCATGCAGAAACACATGAACAGCTCTGGAGTGCGTTTTTGTGGTGTGAACCAGCCCTTAATGTCATTTATATTCCACCTTCTCTCCAGACTATAGGGGCAGCGTATTGACAAACCTAGCATTGCAAGGATGCTGCTTCCTTAAAAATCGCATGCCCGGACCACTACTTATTTACCGCATTCAATCCCCCCCCTTTTTGTGAATTGACTTTCACTCCTGTTTTATGTGGTATTTACAGAGCAAATACCGCATAAAGCAATAGTTAATTGTCATTTTCAGGATCGCATGCGGTACTTGGGAAAACTAAATACCGCATGCGATCTGGTTCTGTGAATGGAGTCCCTTCACTTAAATATTCCTTTGAATGAATGTGGACAACATAGGTGCATGTCTGTCAGCATTGGTGTGGTTACTTATGTCCATTTCAAAACAAATAAAACTCTGGACTAAGAAAAAAAGCAATGGTTTGAATTGCTCAGGCTTCATGTACACTTAGCTGTCATTTACCGAGGGTGCTGGAAATCGCAAAACTAAGCAAAATTGCCACGGCTTCATGCTTTCCTGTGGCCGGGGATCAAAATGTTCCGAGCCTGATTGCTATTCTTCCGCGTTGAGGAAAGGGAGGTTGAACCTCCTAAACTCTGCTACAAAGCCTATGTGTACATTGACACCTAGGCTTTTATGGAGTTGAGTTTAGGAGCTTTGGCAAAAAAATAAAAAAACTCCTAAACAAGTTTAGGAGCTGCTAGTTTACATGTAGCCTTTTTATGGCTGTATTTTGTGAAAACTTTTGTAAAAGAAAAAAAAAAAAAAAAAAAAAAAAAAAAAACAATCGTTATTTATACATAGTGCTTTAGCAAATGCAACTTTCACTTAGGGCTTACATCTCCTTTAAAAAAGGAACTCACCGAGCTGACATCCCAGATTTTTAAAGTTTTGTCATCTGAAGCAGACACCAGGAGATTGGAATCTGAAGACCAGGCAACATCTGATATACCCTGAAATAAACAGAAAAAGACATTAACCTGAGAAATAATATAACTAATTTACTCACAAGCTAGGTGGTCCCTTGGGGGGAGGTGACCTTATAATTGGTGACCTGTCAGGAATTATTGCACTAAAACAGATTTAAAATTACCATTTGCAGCATGAGGCAAGGTTCCCTAGAGAATGGGTCACGCCAGACAGACGCATGAAAAGCTACAAAAAACAGCGCAAAAACAGGGAGGTGGGGAGAAGTAACACTTACCAGCTTATGCCCAGAAATAGTCTTCTCAAACTTGCCATCGTATGCACCCCATATCTTGATTAGTTTGTCGGCCGCTAAAAGAAACATAAAAACTTAAATACAAAGGACACGTTATAGTAATATGGATTTTGTACAAAAACATGTCTGCCTTTTTAAAGAATTCTTATCATATTAACGTGTGTGTGAAAGTCAGTGCAAAAGTCAAGCCATCTGTATCAAGCGGCTTCCCAGGCTAACAGAAATTTATCTACGACAAAGTGTACTTATGCGCCTTTAGGGTGTTAGTTTGCACACCGTTATGATCTTACAGGTTCTAAATACCTAATGCTGATCAAATCTGGCCTAAAAGCCTAGAAGGTTTTTTCAATGGGGAGAATTCTTTGCTCTGTCCTACAGGCCAATGTTTTCAGAGAGGTAGAAAAAAATGGAATCCAGTATGACTGAAACAAAGTGCTTAAAAGAAGGTGAAAGTTTAATGTTTCCAGGGACAAGTTTATAGGGCACATCCAAATAAAGTCTTAAACTGTAATCACGCAACTATTACCCATCATCACCTTACTGCTCACTACATAACACTACCCTTAAAAACTGCAGTACAATTGAGCTTTCATGACAAATATGAAGGTGCTTACATGAGCTGGCCAGCCACTCCCCGTTGGGGCTGAACTTGACAGATGACACAGCCTTGGTATGCCCAGCTAATGTGAACTTTAGAGTATAATTGGGTTTTACTGGAGCTGGCTGAAATGAAGATAAAACAAATTACTACACACAACCTTGTCAAAGAACAGAGGGAACACAATTCAAATGTCAAAAAGTAGCTTTTCTAAACAATCCTTCAATACATTTTTTAATTATATACACACAAAAATACACAATAGAGCAGTATACCTCCAGTTACAACCGTCTCCCTTACTTTGCTTTCTCCCCCGTGATGTGCGTGCTGTCCAACTTCCTTCCCCCGCAAGCCAGCCTGTGAATCCTCTTGTGCTGCCTGTGCTGTGCCCTCCATAACACCACCCACCGCCGCCACCACTAAGAACTAGAGTTTCAGCAGCGCAGGGGACAGAGCAAGGAGTAGAAGCAGAGGCGACAGCCCAGAGCTCCTTCACAGACATCGGATCTGTACGGGGATTTCTTCCTCCTTATCTGCTACGGTGAGTCACCCCCTCCCCCTCTGCACTGTGACCAGAGCTGCTGTGTGTGTGTAACTATCTGAATGTCTTCACTCATTACACTACCATTCACCTTATTAAGAGGGAGGAGGGGGCAGATGTCTGATTTCTTCCTGACCATTGGTCTCTACCAGAGGGGGGTTAGCAAGGTCCCCTCTTATCACCCCTCACCTATTTCTGGATGGGGGTCCCCCTTATCACCCCTTCAATCAACCTAGCTGGGGGGTCTTTTTTAACTTGTGGGGGAGGAGGGGAGTTCCTATGTTCCTGGATGAGGGTCCCCCTTATCATCCCCCGCCCCGCAGTCCTACTGGCTGGGGGTCTTCTATAACTGGAGGATGGAGGGAGGCAAATTCATGTATAACTGGAAGGGGGTCCCCTTTATCACCCCAACAATCCAAATAGCTTGGGGTCTTCTATAACTGGAGGGGGGAGAGAGGGGAATTCCTGTATTCCTGGATGGGGGTCCCCTCCTATCACCCCCTAAGCTGGGGCTCTTCTTTACTGAAGGGAGGGTCCTATGCTCCTGGATGGGGATCCCCTCTTATGACCTTCCCCGCAGTCCTCCTAGCTGGAGGTCTTTAACTGGAGGGGTTAGGTAAGGGGGGGGGGGGATTTCCTGTATTGGGGTCTCCAGTCCCTTTCTCAAATGGGAGATGTCAGAGGTCTGTTAAGACCCCTGATATCTCACCATAGCCCCCCAACAGGGCTGAAAAAAAAAAAAAAAAAAAAAAAAATACACACACACACACACACACACACACACACACACACACACAGTCCCCCCCCCCCCTTAAAAAAAAAAAAAGAAAGCATTGTAAAAAAGAAAAATTATAAACTTCTGAACAGAAAACAACAGAACATAAAAAAAAAAAAAAAAAAAAAAAAGGTAAGATAAAAGAACATCCTTTGGATAACTAAAAAAATAACACTAGAATAAAAATAATCGTTAGTCGATGACTAATCGTAAAAATAAATCGATAGATTAGTCGACTGACAAAATAATCGTTAGTTGCAGCTCTAATATACACACACAAACATATGCATACATACACAGAGTTACTGCCTTACTGGTATATATTTTTTTCTGGTCAGTGACAAAAAAGGATGACATACTCAAAAGCCTGTAATTCTGACAGCAAATGAAAGCAGCACATACAAGTGAAAGTTTTAGCCAGGCTGATATTTGAATGAATGTCTGAAAATACACTGGTTAATGCATTCCATTCTCCAATGATTGCAGACTGGTCATTTAAAAACTGAAAAATAGTATTTTTAAAACAGCTTACCTGTAAAATCCTTTTCTTTGAAGTACATCACGGGACACAGTAGTTACTATGTGGTTATAGGCCACTGGCACACCCTAAGACAGGAAGTTCACTCCTTATATAACCCCTCACACTACTGGGAGTACCTCAGTTTTGTAGCAAAGCAATACACGTTTATACCAGAAAGAAGGGAGGGACCTCTGTGTCCCGTGATGTACTTCAAAAAGAAAAAGATTTTACAGGCAAGCTGTTATAAAAATCCTATTTTCTTAATCATACATCACGGGACACAGAGCCATAGTAGTTACTATGTGGGATGTCCCAGAGCAATGCCAACCGAAGGGAGGGAGACAACAAAATGAAGGTACCATGAGACCAGAGGGCTTATACTGCTGCTTGCAGCACACATCGCCTAAAGGCGATATCCTCGTAACCTTTTACATCTACTTGACAGAATATGGTAAATATATGGACAGAAGACCAAGTTGCGGCCTTGCAGATTTGAGCCATGGAGCCTTGATGATGCACTGCCCAGGAAGCACCAACAGCCCTGGTGGAGTGCGCTTTAATTTGAAAAGGTGGAATTTCCTCTTTAAACCATAAGCTTGAACAATTACTTGTCGAATCCATTTAGAAATAGCAGATTTCGATGTTGCCTGTCCTCTTTCAGGACCTTCAGGCAACACAAACAAAACATCCATTTTTTCAGAATCTGAACAGTCGCCTTTAAATAGACTTTGACAGCTCTCACGACTTTAAGAGACTGTTGTGATTTTTCTTCTGCAGAGCAGGGTTCTGGGAAAAATTCAGGCAGGACAATATCCTGGTTTCGATGAACCCGATACTACCTTCGGTAGAAAATTAGGATGAGGACGCAACACAACCTTATCCTTGTGAATAATTAAATATGGCTCTTTACAAGAAAAGGGCAGCCAACTCTGATACCCTTCTTGCAGAAGATATGGCTACCAGAAAAACTAGTTTCCTTGTCAGGAGGACCAAGGGAACATGTCATATCGGCTCAAAAGGCCGTTTCTGTAATGCCGACAGAAGTAAATTCAAGTCCCAAGGGTTCAGGGGTGACCTAACCGGAGGATTAAGCCATGTTACCCCCTGAATAAAGCTACGAACCAAAGAATGCAAAGTGGTCATTGAAATAATACCGACAAGGCCGAAACCTGGCCTTTGATAGTACTCAAAGCCAGCCTAATTTCTAACCCCATCTGTAGAAAGTCAAGGATTCTACCTATGTCATATTTCCTGGGGTACTAACCCCTGCATTCACACAGGGAGACGTATGCCTTCCAGACTCGAATTTATGACTCTGGAGGCCGGCTTCCTTGCATTAACTAAGGTAGACACCACTGAACCCGACAGCCCACGCTTCTTTAGAATGTGGGTCTCAATAGCCAAACCGTTAAAATTTAGCGTTTGTAAGGTAGGATGGAATACCGGACCTTTGCAAGAGAAGGTCTGGACGTGGCGGAAGGGTCCATGGGACCCCCTAAACGCCATCTTTTTGATCTCTGCATACCAAGAACTCCGGGACCACAAAATCACTGACTACCCTTCCGGCTTGATCCTGCGAAGTCGTGGAAGCAGCAGAACAGGAGGGAATGCATAAATCAGTGAAAACTGATTCCACTGGAATACCAAGGCATCTGTTCCGCATGCCAGCGGATCTTTTGTTCTTGACACAGTCTTTTGTCTGTCTTTTTGTTGAACCTGGACACAAAACAGATCCACGTCCGGAATTCCCCATTTTTGACATATTGTCGAAAGATGTCAGGGTGAAGAGACCATTCTCCCGGGAACAACTGCTGGCGACTCAAGTAGTCCGCCTGCCAATTCTCTATTCCTGGAAATGAAGACTGCCGATAAGCAAGGTATATTGTTTTCTGCCCAAGTTAGGATAGGATTCACCTCTCTGGGCCGCACGACTTCTCGTGCCCCCTTGGTGATTGATAAAGGCCACTGCTGTGGCATTTTTGGATTGGATCCTGACAGGACAATTCTGTAGCCTGAATGTCCAGGCCCTCAGGGCCAGGCGTGCTGCCCAAATCTCTAGAATATTGATGGGCAAGGTCATTTCTTATTTGGACCATTTTCTTGGACAGTCGCTTCTTCCAGGACTGCCCAAAAGGCTGGCATCTGTTACCACCTTCCAGGTAACTGGTAGGAAGGATTTTACTTTCTGCAGATTCAAGGCTAGCAACCACCAACTGAGGCTTTGGCACACCTTTGGAGACAAACGCATTGGGAAGTCTAGAGCTTGGACCTTCTTGTTCCAAGCAAATAAGATACTGTTTTGCAGTATTCTCGAATGAAATTGAGCATAAGGAACGGCCTTGAATGAAGCCACCATCTTTCCCAACAAGCTCATGCCAAGTCGAATAGAAGGATTCTTCTTTGCCCATCTGAATCAGTTCCCTTATGGCACTGATCTTTGCCTGGGGCAAGAACATCCTCTTCTGAGCTGTATCTATAATCAAACCCAAGTATTCCAAACTCCTTGATGGTTTTAAGGAAGATTTTTCTAGGTTGAGAATCCAACCTAGGTATTCCAGGTAGCTGACTGTGGTGACCAAACTCTGGTCTAAGCGGGCTACCGACTGGTCTATCAAGAGCAGATTGTCGGAGTAAACTAGAATCGTTATACCTTGAGCCCTTAATCTGGCTAGGAGCCAGGACCTTTGTAAACACTTGAGGTGCAGTAGCAAGACTGAAAGGCAGAGCTACAAACTGAAAATGAAGATTTTCTATCTCAAAGCATAGATATTTCTGGTGAGCGGGAATAATGGGTACATTGAGGCAAGCATCCTTGAGGTCGGTTGATGCTAGAATTTCTCCACCTTGTAGAACAGAGACTACTGATCGGATTGACTCCATGCAAAAAGAGCAGATATTTAAAAAACAGTTTAGATCTTTGAGATCTAGAATGGGTCCGACATCCCCATATGGTTTTGGTACTGTGAAAAGGTTTGAATTGAACCCCAATCCCTGCTCTTCCATGGGGACCACCGGTATCACCTTTTATGACAAAAGATGGTCCAATGCTTGAAAGAGACTTTTTTTCCCTGGAAACATTTGATCTGAGAAAACGAGTAGATGGGGACTCGGAGCTAGAGTTATTGAGGAGGCCGCCCATTTGTCTCGACACTCTTCCTGCCAGATCATTGAGAACTGCAGAAGTCTTCCCCCAACTCAAGCGAGCCGGGGCACCCCTTCATAAGGAGGCCTTAGTACTTTGTTTTGTAGGATTCCTACCCCAGGACCTTTTTTGTCCCTGGGGTTGACTGAGGTTTACCTCCTGAACTTGACAGTGGAGGGCATCGAGATTGCCTGGAGGCTGACGCCCCTCGCACTGAAGAAGCTTGTTTAAATTTAATACGCTTACTCCCTTTCCTAACTGGCAAAAGGAAACTCTTCCCATAAAAAATTACTTGGATGTTTTTTATCCAGATCATCCCCAAACAGCCGTTCAACGCAAAAGGGAAAACTAGCCAAGAGCTTTTTGCATGGGGCTTCAGCTGACCAATTTTTCAAGCATAGTATTCTACGCATATGCACCAGCCCAAGCGTAAAGGCCTGGAGAACAGAATCTCTCATAGCGTCTATTACAAAACATATTGCCCCTGGTAGCTCGGCCAACTCTTGGGCCTGCTTGATCAGGAATAATCTTGAGCACCTGTTTAAACTGGTCTCTCAAGAATTGACACCAATTGCTGCCAGTGCAGGCTGAGTTACTGAACCTGCCAGAGAATAAGTATTTTTTTAATAGGCGTTCCAACTTCTTATCCGTTGGATCCTTAAGCATTGTCTACCGGACAAGTCAAACTTTTAGGACTCAGAGGATATAGCAGCGTCAATTGCTGGAAATTCCCCTTTTTTTTTTTTTTTTTTTTATTAAATCTTTCCTCCATAGGATAAAGTGTTGAAAACTTTTTAGGAGGGTAAAACTGCTCATCTAGGAGATCCCACTCAGAATACATAAGCTTTTCCAGCAATGAAGGGATAGGTAAAGTATAAACAGCTTGGGGAGGCTTTAGCGAACCCAAACAAGAAATAGGCTTATCGACAGACTCAGTTAAAGGTAGCATGAATGTGGACCGGACCAATTTAGTAAGAGATTGTACCAATCTTTCAGATTGTGAACCTGATCCTTCCGCATTTGACCCCCTCAGAAGAGGAGTCATCAGCCTCATCCTGGTCCCCTGAGAGAAATTCATCATCTCTTGCCCCCAGTTCCTCAGTTTGAGGGTCCCGGGTAAAAGATAGGGACCTATCGCTCTTAGTCCCATTCTGGGATGCGATTAAAGCCCCTATTCTCTGCTCTAACCCCAATATGGTTGAGGTAAAAACCTCTTCAGTAACAGACAGGGGCTGCAGTGTTGGAAACAGTTGCAACACCTGATGGCCCAGATGGCTCACTCCGACCAGCCACCTCAGAACTCTTAGGGGAGGATGCCATTTTTTAAGAGATGGTTCTAGGCTTTTTTGAGCTTGAAGGAATCCCTTGAGCCCTTTTTTTGGGTGTTTCTAGCCCCCCCCCCCCCCCTCTCTGACCATAGCCCGATGCACAAATGCAGAGGTACTACCAGATGAATCGCATCCACTGCCGCTACTATTAACGCCTGATGCTTTTAGTAAATGTGCCAAGGGAATGCCTGTGTCACCAACCTCTTGCATGCCCTTTTCGCTCTTCTGTCCCTCCGACATCTGCAGCCAGCAAAAATGGAGCTTTTAAACATACTCCCGGTCTGGACGTTGCTGCGTGCTAATGCTACGCTAAGCCCCACCCCATCCGTCACATCGTGCCCCCCTTTTTTCAAAAGAGAGTTTTCCCACGCGGGCCTACGATCCGACAGGATCACTGTGTGTGTGTGTGTGTGTGTGTGTGTGTGTGTGTGTGTGTGTGTGTGTGTGTGTGTGTGTGTGTGTGTGTGTGTGTGTGTGTGGGTGGAGGGGGTGGCGAGGAGACCTGAGACAAGCCGCCATGCAGGGGCGTTCAAAATTGGAGCGTCATCGCCGATCGTGGAGTAAAGCCTGCCGTTTCTGCTGCACAGCGTGATCTTTGAGGAAAGCATGACAAGGTATGTGCTCTATACAGCCCCCCAGTGGTGACTCTTAAGCATGACATTTACTTTTTTTTAAAAGACATTTCATAAGAAAATTTAAAAATTCCTTAGAAACCTCCACTTACCTTTCCCGCCGCAGGGTTTTCTGTGGTAAAACCAACAGACCCAATCTTCACCCCTCACAGTGGGCTCAGTTACCAAACCTTCAGGAACCGGGGACACTCGGGGGAACCCACACTCCTGGACCCGTAAAGCACCCCACCAGTAAAACTTTATGGCTGAAAAAAACAAAGCACTGACTGGGTCCAGCTCTCTAAAAAGAGAAGCGTCACAGGCAAAAACTAATTTCTTCGGACACCAGCCCCGGGTACCATTCAATTCGGCCTAGAAAAGACTTTGAATGGATCCGGTTGCACATCTTTACACGTGACCAACACCTAAGACGCTGGCAAAAAAAAACAAAAACTGAGGTACTCCCAGTAGTGGGAGGGGACTTCCTGTCTTAGGGTGTGCCAGTGTCCATCACCTGAAGGTGGTCTATAACCACATAGTAACTACTATGGCTCTGTGTCCCGTGATGTACGATTAAGAAACTATAATTCTGAGCATTATAGTCAAGAGTGATAAACAGCAACTTGTAGTAAAGACCATGTCTCTTTATGTAGATCATCTGCATGTATGCGTGTTTATTAAACTGCAAGGTACTCTGCTACTACCTCCCTTTAACAGAATCTGCTGAAGTAATTCCCCCCATACATTGATGTATGTGGAAATGGTTACCCTCAAAATGTGCACAGATATAGGATCCTGTCACAACTAAATAAATGGATATTCAAGTGATTTCTGAGATATCAGAAGCATGCTCAGTTGTGTATGTTACAGCTACATTTGGTAAACTCCTTTCTATAAAATAGCACATTGAGGGAAATATCAAAACTTCATGGTGACAGGTGCACATTACTGTGCTAGCACAAGACAGACAGACCTTGCTCTGGTTTGAGGAGGATGATGGAGTGGATTGCGTTTTAGAGGCTTCAGTCTCTGGCTTCTTCTCCTCGGTCGCCATGGTACATAAGCCTGACAAAAGTCACACCAAGTGCAGTAATGTCACCTCCTGCTGCTGAAAGAACAGAATCAAAAGAAGCAGAATTGCATCAATGCACTTTCTATACCATAACTTTGATCCTCCACATACTTCATATCCTCAGATAAACTACACTGAACATTGAGGAACCATTTAAAAAAAAAAAGACCTACACTCTACAGCCAACTAAGAAACCGGATACCCACAGCTGTAAAATTCTTGTTACGTTAGAAAAAAAAAAAAGTGTCCGGGACTCCCTCCAATGGATTGTCGTGTGACACAAACTGCAACATTGAACACATAGCCGAAGGAAGATCTTTGTTTAGGAAGAGAGGTTGATGTGCCAACCCTGCTTTACATTAGTAACCCAAGTGGCAATGGTATAGGACTACATTACCCACTGTCAAAGGAGCCTGGAGCTAATTTTCTTTTTTTTTTTCAGATCAGTTTCAGGTCTACAATCCTCATTTGTGTTCACAAGAGAACTATTGGGACGTCAGCATATACCTTGGAGTATAAGCCAAAAGCATGCACAGGCATCTGGAGATCCAGATTAACAAGACACATGCCTACAGAGCTTTACCACATACAGTTGTGCTCATAAGTTTCCATACATAGCACAGGCACACCATGCATATCACATGCTCATATGCCGCTTGTGCTATGCATGGTGTGCCCCCAATCCAGCCTGTCATATGCATGGTGTGCCCCCAATCCAGCCTGTCATATGCATGGTGTGCCCCCAATCCAGCCTGTCATATGCATGGTGTGCCCCCAATCCAGCCTGTCATATGCATGGTGTGCAGGGTTAATCCGAGTCAGCTGCAGTCGTCTTGAGCAGCTCTGCGCTCGGTTTCTTTTGACTGAAACCGGCGCATGAGCAGTAGCGTCAGGGGGGTAGCATCTTACACAGGATAGTGACTTTCATGCTACACTGGCTTCTATGATGGTAAGGCAAGACTAAACACTAGTCTTCCTATACTGTATACAGTGGGGAGATGTCTGTGGATTTTTGAGTGGGAGAGATGTCCATTACAGTGGGAGAGATGGGGGAGAGGTCCATTACAGTGGGAGAGATATTACAGCAGTGAGGGTTTTTTATTTGCTGATCCGAAAAATTATCTGATCCGTGACTCTGATCCGAGGAACGATCTGAACCGTGAGTTTTTTGATCCATTGCACCCTTAATCATAGGCCTTGTTGACCCCGTTCATGGTTGTGGCCAAAAAGCTAAATTTAATCACTCCAAATTACTTTGTGCCAGAAGGTTGAGGCTTGTCTCTGTGCTGTTTGGCATATTATAGGCAGGATACTTTGTAGCGGTTGCATAGTAAAGGCTTTCTTCTGGCGACTCGACCATGCAGCCCATCTTTCATCAAGTGCCTCCTTATTGTGCATCTTCAAAACAGACACACCGCGTTTTTAGAGAGTCCTGTATTTCACCTGAAGCTATTTGTGGGTTTTTCCCTTTGCGTCCTGAACAATTTTCCTGGCAGTTGTGGCTGAAATTTTAGTTGGTCTAGTTGACCGTTGTTTGGTTTCAACAGAACCTCTCATTTTCCACTTCTTGATTAGAGTTTGAACACTGCTGATTGGCATTCTCAATTCCTTGGAAATGTTTTTATATCCCTTTCCTGTTTTATATTTAACTACCTTTTCCCACAGATCCTTTGACAATTCTTTTGCTTTCCTCATGACTCAGAATCCAGAAACGTCAGTGCAGCACTGGATAAAAGATGCAAGGGTCTGTCAGGAGTCCAGAAACACATTGGCCATCACACTGGTACGACAAGCGCTCCGACATTGGGAGCTCATGTCGCATTACGTGTTAAAATCTAAAGTTTCCTATACACATGGCAAAACAATGTACCTGCTTTCTTACCTATAATATTTGTAATATGCAATGTAATGGTTACCAAGTTTATATGTGCAGCCAACATAACATGTATGCACCGTTTGATTAATAAAAACCTTTGTTGAACGTGAAAAAAAAAATTCCATGTTTCCCTATGGGAGCCGTCTTAACTGGTCTGACACAAGTCAGTCCAAAAATTCTCCCTGCACTACTTTGATCTGACTTTGATCCTACTTCAGCCCATTGAATATCACTGAAGTCGGATCGCCGTCTTGACTGATCCGACTTTGGCATGCGACTTGTGCTCTGATGATCTTGAAGGTGAACTCCACGTCAATTTATTTATTTATTTTTAAACGACATGGGTTCCCCCTTTCAAGAGCATACCAGGCCCTTCGCCTGGTATGGATTTTAAAGGGAACCCCCACGCCAAAAAAACAGTGTGGAGGTCTCCCCAAAATCCATACCAGACCCTTATGCGAGCACATATCCTGGCAGGACAGAAAAGGGGGTGGGGACAAGCGAGCGCCCCCTTCTGAACTGTACAAAGCCACATGTCCTCAAAATGGGGGGGGGGGGTGAGTGCTTTAGGGCAGTGGGGCCCTTTGCCCCCCACCCCAAAGCACCCTGTCCCCATGTTGATGAGGACAAGGGCCTCTTCCCGACAACCCTAGCCGTTGGTTGTCGGGACTGCGGACGGTGGGGGGGGGGGCTTATCGGAATCTGGAAGCCCCCTTTAACAAGGGGGCCCCCAGATCCCGGCCCCCCACTCCACATGAGTATGGGGTACATTGTACCCCTACCCACTCACCTGAAAAAAAAAAAAAAGTGTCAAAAATAAAAGCACACAGGGTGTTAATTTATTAAGGCAGCTCCGGCGTCTCTTCTGACGACTTCTCCCCTCTCCGGCTCTTCTGTGTACTGACGTCTCCTGCCTCTATCGGTTGTTCTTCACTCTCTCCAGTTCTCCCTCGATCTTCTGCCGGGTCTCCTACTGTCTTCACACTCTTCTCCGCATGTTGACTCAACGCTCTCTGCCGCTCTAATGCTGGGTGCGCAGTGTGCCACTACTTATATTGGCATGGGGCAGGGTCACCGGGGTATGATGGGCGGTGATGTGACCCCCATGCCAATATAAGTAGTGGCACACCGTGCACCCAGCATTAGAGCGGGAAATAGCATTGAGTCAACATCGGAAGAACAGGAGGGAGAAGACAGCGAAAAAGACTGGGCAAAAGAGCAAGAAGATAGTGGAGAAGACAGCAGACAGAGGGAGAAGAACCAGAGAGGGCTAGAAGAACCTGCTTCCTCCACAGACCCATCTGTGGGAGGAGGCAGAAGAGCCGGAGGGGATAAGAAAATCGGAACAGACGACGGAGCTGCCTTAATAAAATTACTTTAAAAACCTGTGTAATGTGTTTTATTTTTATTTATTTTTTAGGTGAATGGGTAGGGGTACAATCTACCCCATACTCATTCACATAGTGTGGGGGCTGGGATATGCCCCCCCCCCCTTGTTAAAGGGGGCCTTCCAGATTCCGATAAGCTTCCAGCCCGCAGACCGACAACCAATGGCCAGGATTGTCGGGAAGAGGCACTTGTCCTCATCACAATGGGGACAAGGTGCTTTGGGGGGGGGGGATGCCCCATGTTGAGGGAATATGGCCTGGTTACGGTTCAGGAGGGAGGGCCTCGCACGCTAGTCCCCACTCCCCTTTCCTGACCTGCTGGGCTGTGTGCTCGGATAAGTGTCTGCTATGGGTTTTAGGGGACCCCCCATGCCAATTTTTCAGCGTGGGTGGTTCCCCTCAAAATCCATACCAGACCGAAGGGCCTGGTATGCTCCTTGAGGGGAAACCCACACCGTTTTTTTAACATTTTGCATGGAGTAACCCCTAAAAGATTCATATCAGACACAGTGCCTGGTATTGTCGGGGATCAAAGTCAGATCCCTGTTCATTGAAGTCGGACTTCAGGTCACAGGGCAAAGTCAGGATCCAAAGTAATACGACTGTCGTGTTGTAACAGTGTGAACCCGTAACAAATTACAAGCAAACAGATCACAGGTGAAGATGGTTACCCAATAGCCATTCAAACCCCTTTGTGTCAACTTGTGTGCATGTTATCAGGCCAAAATCACAAGAGTATGTAAACTTTTGATCAGGGTCATTCGGGTAGTTTCTGTTGCCATTATGATTTAAAAAGAGTAAAACACAGTTGATTGATAATAAATGACTTCTGCCAAACACTAACCATGAGTGAAAGAAATGTTTTTGTGTTATTTATATTCTCTGAAAAATGGCCAAGAAATCAAATTCTGCCAGGGTATGTAAACTTATGAGCACAACAGTATCTGTAACTTGGAGGGGGCACATGAACACCCCCACATTCCAAAATGGGATGCAAGAGGGGAATAGACCTGACAGAAATATTCCAGCTCTTGAGCCTATCGTGGTCTCCAAAGAAGGGTGGAGCTCAATGAACAGGAGTATCACCACATCCTGGGAAAGGGGAGCGTATTGGAGTATCCTCACATACCATCCTTGTGGAGCAAAGGAGCTCAAATATCTCCATGCACTAGGTCCCCAACTTATACTGAACTCCCAACAGGGATCGGACTCCATGAACCTAAACCCATAGAGGTTGCTAAACAGGGGTGAGCCCCCAGGAACCTATGGAGGTCTCCCAGCAGGGATTGTCCCCTCACCACAGGAGCCTATACAGCTCTCCCAGCATGGGATAGGCTCCACGGAAACCTACAGAGCTCTCCCAATAGGGAGGGGCCCCCAGAAACCTACAGAGCTCTCCGAGCAAGAATAGGTCCACTGCAATACACAGAGAGCTCCCTTCAGGAATAGGCCCCCAGTGTACTATACAGATCTCCCTGCAGAGGTAGCCCCCCATCCTTCAAAAAATAAAATAAAAAAAAGAATATATATATATAAAACACATTTCTAATCAAGAAGTCAAGTCCCTTAGTAATCTCTATAGGGATCCCCTGCAGTGATGGGCCCCAAGGAAAATACTGATATGTTCTTTCATAGAGAAAAGTTTATTTTCTTTCTTTACCATCTGCTGCATTTATAAAATGTTCTAACAGCGATGATTGTAAAGTCTTGTTTAATAAAAAAAATAAAAAAAAAAAAAAACACACAACGTTATACTTACCTGCTCTGTGTAGTGGATTTGCACAGGGCAGCCCAGATCCTCCTCTTTTCGGGGCCCTCCCTCCTGTCGAGTGCCCTCACAGCAAGCAGCTTGCTATAAGGGCACCCAAGCCAAGCTGCAGCTCCATGTGTCCATTCAGACACGGAGCTGTCATTTGGCTAACTGACTTTGACAGCAGCTGGAGCCAAATGATGCCGCTGCGGTGTCTGAGCCAATCAGGAAGGAGAGTCTTGGATGGCCGAGGGACTCGCTGGACAGAGATGAGGCTGTTACACACAGAAGGCTTTTTATCTTATAGCATAGAATGCATTAGGATAAAAAAAACCTGCCTTTACAATATTTTTAAAGTGGTTGTAAAGGTAGACACCCACGGGTCCCAGAGACAGCGCGGAGCATTCCTATTGCGCAACTCGCGCATGCACAGTAGGGAACCGGGAAGTGAAGTCGCAATGCTTAATTTCCTGATTCCCACACCCAAGATTGTGGCAGCAGCATCAGAGGACCGAGGAATGGTTCGGCCTCGGGTGCCGACATCGCTGTACCCTGAGACAGGCGAGTGTCCAGCAGCTGCAGTATTTGTAGCTGCTGACTTTTCCAAAAAAATATTTTTTGCCGGACTCCCTCTTTAATGTGCTTCTTCTTTAGCCACTCCTTTGTTGCCTTGGTGGTATGTTTTGGATCATTGTCATGCTGGAAGACCCATCCACGAGCCATCTCTAGTGTTCTGGCAGAGGGAAGGTTTCTAATCCAAGATTTTACAATACATAGCCCCGTCCATTGCCCCCCCATGCGGCAAAGGTGGCCTGTACCTTTAGCAGAGAAACAGCCCAAAGCATAATGTTTCCATCTCCGGGCTTGGCTGTAGGGATGGTATTCTTAGGGTCATAAGTCAGCATTTTTCTTCCTCCAAACACGTGAGTTTACCAATGAACATCTCTAAATGATTAAGAGAAGCATTGGGAAAAAGCGCTGTGGTCAGACGAGACCAAAAATTTAGCTCTTTGGCATTAACTTGAAAAATGCTGACTAGGACCCTAACACCCTCCCTACCGTTGAGCATGGTGGTGGACATTATGCTTTGGGACTGTTTCTCTACTAAAAGGTACAGGCCGACTTTGCTTCATTGAGGAGCCAATGGACAGGGCCATGTATTGTAAAAACGTGGATGAGAACCTTCTTTCCTCAGCCAAAACACTGAAAATGGGTCATGGATGGGTCTTACAGCATGACAATGACCCAAAACACACTGCCAATCCAACAAAGGAGTGGCTCCTGAGATGTGTGCAAACCTGGTCACCAACTACAAGAAACGTCTTACCTCTGTGCTTGGCAACAAGGGTTTTTCCACCAAATACTAAGTCATGTTTTGCTTGGGGATCAGATACTTATTTTACTCGCTGAACCGCAACTCATTTTATAAAACAGTTGTTTCATGTGTTTTTTCAGGATTTTTGATTGATATTCTGTCTATCATTTCAAGCAGTTGTAAAGCCCTGGACTTTTTTTGTACCTGCAAGGTAAAGGCATACTCGCCTATGATAAACTTACCTTGAGCCCTGGTTCACATTGATGAGATTCGGCATGCAATTTGACATGTCAAATCGGCAGCAATTGCCACATCCGAATCTGTGCGACGCCGCACTGGTTCCCAAAAGTAGTTTCTGTACTATTTTTGGTGATTTCGGGGTACGATTTACATTAACATCTGTGCAGAAACCTGCACAGATGTCTCTGAAATCGCCCCCAAAGTCGGGACCAACATGCAGGAATGAAATTGTGCGAGTTCTACTGAACTCGCACAATTTCATTCCCGCTGTCAGCGTGAACCAGGGCTAAAACAAAGTTTCTCCAGCGCCGAGATGTCAGTTCTGCAGACGCTCTCTTTTTCCACCGTCTTGCTTCTTTGTTTACGGACTCCGGCTCTGTGTTTGGCCTAGAGCCGCGATGTCATTACTGCGCATGTGTGCGGGAGACGCTGTTCATGGCACAGAGATCTGAAGAAACGGCACGGGTGGCCGTTCCTTTAGAGTGCATGCACCAGTGATGTCACTGGCTGCATGTACACTAAACATCTCCTCAACGGTGCACGTTTAGGAGATATTTATACTACCTATAGGTAAGCCTATAATCAGGCTTACCTATAGGTAAAAGCAAGAGATGGAAGTTTACTTCCACTTTAAAATACACCTATAATAATTATAGACCCTTCATGTCTTAGTAAGTGGGCAAACTTACAAAATCTGCAAGGAATCAAATAACTATTTTCCCCACTGTGTGTAACTTGAGAACAAATTTGCACTTTTTTCTTTACCGTCTCCCGGGTCCATAATGATCTCACAACAGGGATCAGACCAGAGATGGAAAATGTCTGGATATTTTGAAGCCATAAAAAAAACTTTATTTTTCTGTGCGGAGTAGTTCTTACAAATTGAAATCACTTTGATTTTCAGGTGTCATTGTCTCTATCTAAGTATAGTGTATTTTAGGCAGCCAATGGCTTGTATCACTTCCTTACTTGAAGATGCACTTTGATGATCCAGAAGCAGCAGAAAGTGTTTCTGGAATAAGAACTCTCTAGGGAAAATCTACTAAAACTTTTATCCTGGTCCTCACTTAATTCCATATTTTTAATGTCATTAGGGCACCTCTGGCATGCCAGGATGTGTTTTGTCATCCTTGTAGCATTTGAAAAAAAAAAAAAAATTCTCACAATATTTGCAAATTGCAGCTTTGCTCTCAGCATTAATTGCACTGTGGTAATGTTTTCAAACTCTAGGATGTTGGTCTCACCATTTTAGGAGGAAAAGAAAAAAACTATTTACTGACCAGACTATAGGGAAACATTATGCTGTGATGGTGGAGAACACCAATAGGAAACATTTAGCCTAGGTTCACGTTGATGCGATTTGGCATGCAATTTGCACCATTAACCACTAGCTGACCGCCCACTGTCAAATGACGGCGGGACGGTTCAGCTACTGTGGCGGGACGCCGTCATATGACGTCGTCTCCAATTTGGCCACTGGGGGGCGCGCGCGCGCCGCGGGAGGCGCGCGCGCCCGCCGCGTAGCTGGGGCCTCGGTGCGCGTGCCCGGCGGTCGCGATGACCGCCAGGCACCCGCGATTGCCCGGTAATCGAGCAGGACGTGGATCGGTGTGTGTAAACACACCGATCCACGTCCTGTCAGAGGAGAGGAGACCGATGGTGTGTCCCTTGTACATAGGGACACCGATCGGTCTCCTCCCCCAGTCAGTCCCCTCCCCCCACAGTAAGAATCACCAAGATAGGGTACACATTAACCCCTGCAGCGCCCCCTAGCGTTAACCCCTTCCCTGCCAGTCACATTTATACAGTAATCAATGCATTTTTATAGCACGGATCGCTGTATAAATGTGAATGGTCCCAAAAATGAGTCAAAAGTGTCCGAAGTGTCCGCCGCAATGTCGCAGTCACGATAAAAATCGCAAATCGCCGCCATTACTAGTAAAAAAAAAAATAATAATAAAAATGCTATAAATCTATCCCCTATTTTGTAGACGCTATAACTTTTGCGCAAACCAATCAATATACGCTTATTGCGATTTTTTTTACCAAAAATATGTAGAAGAATACGTATTGGCCTAAACTGAGGAAAAAATTTGTTTAAAAAAAAAAAAAAATTGGATATTTATTATAATAAATAGTAAAAAATATTATGTTTTTTCAAACTTGTCCCTCTTCTTTTGTTTATAGCGCAAGAAATAAAAACCGCAGAGGTGATCAAATACCACCAAAATAAAGCTCTATCTGTGGGGAAAAAATGATAAAAATTTTATTTGGGTACAGCGTTGCATGACCGCGCATTTGTCATTCAAAATGCGACAGCGCTGAAAGCTGAAAAATGGCTTGGTCAGTAAGGAGGTGTTCGTGGCTGGTAGGCAAGTGGTTAAAAAAAGGTGCGACTGACTCTGCTGTGCCACACCAATTCCCAAAAGTAGTCTCTATACTACTTTTGGCGACTTCGGGGTGAGATTTGTATAGACATCTGTGCAGGAACCCACATGTCTCTGAAATCGCCCCCGAAATCAGACTAACATGCGGGTATGAAATCGTGCCAGTTCAGCTGAACTCGCACGATTTCAATCCCGCTGTCAGTGTGAACCTGGGCTTAAAGGTTATAAAGAAACTACCCTCTTAGCTGTCAATTAAGGTCTTAGAGCACATATGTCAAATACAAGCCCCCAATCCAGTCCGTTTTTATTTCATGTGGCCCTCGCATCCAGGGCTTTTTTTTCCAACCAGAACATGGCAGAACTCTGTTCTGTCACCTCTGCTCTGTCACTTGTAAACATAGAAGTCTGTTTACAAGGACAGCTTTCCTCTCGTCTCTCACAGCGGGAACAAGGCTGATGCAGTGTTGGATGTGGAATCGGCCTGTAAAAAGTGCTGGAATCTGTAAGGCCGGCTTCACACTGGGGCGGTGACGGTAAAGCAGCGCTATATTTAGCGCTGCTTTACTGTCGTTTTAGCCGCGGTATACGGCCGCTAGCGGGGTGGTTTTAACCCCTGCTAGCGTCCGAAAAAGGGTTAAAATCCCCCGCAAAGCGCTGCTGCTGCGGCGGTATCCCCGCGGTGTCCCATTGATTTCAATAGGTAAGAGCGGTATAGGAGCGGTGAATACACGGCTCCTTCAACGCTCCAAATATGCTGCTAGTAGGACTTTTTTTAACGTCCTGCTAGCGCACCGCTCCAGTGTGAAAGCCATTCGGCTTTTACACTGGAGTGAAAGGACCCCGCTTTTTTCAGGAGCTATACAGGTGCTATTTTTAGCGCTATAGCTCCTGAAAAACGCCCCAGTGTGAAAGGGGCCTAACGGGGGGTTGAGTTTCTCCACCTATTTTCTGAGAAAAGAAGCCATGGGTAAAATGTATATAGTATTATAGGGGTGCAACGGATCGTCGCCGATCCGTGATCCGAACGGGCCACCCCGCGATCCGCGGCCTCGGCCTTAGGAAAGGCCGCGGCTTCGGCCTAGCTCCGGAGCGGCGGCCATCTTGGTACACCCGGCCACTGTTTACAATGTGATCGCTCCGTCAAATGACGGAGCGATCACTTGTAAACATACCCTGCATTACCCAGCCAATACTCTGCGATACCCAGCCAATACTCTGCGATACCCAGCCAATACTCTGCGATACCCAGCCAATACTGCAGTGGGGGAGATGACGTGGACATTGCAGTGGGGGAGATGACGTGGACATTGCAGTGGGGGAGATGACGTGGACATTGCAGTGGGGGAGATGACGTGGACATTGCAGTGGGGGAGATGACGTGGACATTGCAGTGGGGGAGATGACGTGGACATTGCAGTGGGGGAGATGACGTGGACATTGCAGTGGGGGAGATGACGTGGACATTGCAGTGGGGGAGATGACGTGGACATTACAGTGGGGGAGATGACGTGGACATTACAGTGGGGGAGATGACGTGGACATTACAGTGGGGGAGATGACGTGGACATTACAGTGGGGGAGATGACGTGGACATTACAGTGGCGGAGATGACGTGGACATTACAGTGGGGGAGATGACGTGGACATTACAGTGGGGGAGATGACGTGGACATTACAGTGGGGGAGATGACGTGGACATTACAGTGGGGGAGATGACGTGGACATTACAGTGGGGGAGATGACGTGGACATTACAGTGGGGGAGATGACGTGGACATTACAGTGGGGGAGATGACGTGGACATTACAGTGGGGGAGATGACGTGGACATTACAGTGGGGGAGATGACGTGGACATTACAGTGGGGGAGATGACGTGGACATTACAGTGGGGGAGATGACGTGGACATTACAGTGGGGGAGATGACGTGGACATTACAGTGGGGGAGATGACGTGGACATTACAGTGGGGGAGATGACGTGGACATTACAGTGGGGGAGATGACGTGGATATTACAGTGGGGACTATATGGTGGCGGAATTTTCACCGGTTTTTGCAAATTCAATTATTATTTGCTGATCCGAAAAATGATCCGATCCGTGACTCCTGATCCGAGGATCGATCCGATCTGTGAGTTTTTTGATCCGTTGCACCCCTATATTATAGATACAATAGGCCCTTTGAGGGCAACCATAATGCTATCGCAATTAAATTTAGTTCAACACCCATGTGTTGTGCAGCCTGTCAACGAGCATATACCTTGATATAACCAGCAGAAATCTCCCAGCATGGCATTGCTCCCACCCCCCAGGAACCAGCAGAGATGGACCTAAGGAACTTACTGATATTTCCCTGAACAGAGAAGCTTTTCATATTTTTCAAAAAAAGTTGCACAACTGTGATTAAAGGAGCACTACTGTTACTGCAGCATATACAATGTTATACCCCATACAGCTCTCCCTGCAGCGATGCCCCCCCCCCCCCAAAGAACCCATAGAGCCCTCTCTGTAGGGACCCCCCCCCCAGGAACCCATAGAGCCCTCTCTGTAGGGATGCCCCCCACCCGGAACCCATAGAGCCCTCTCTGTAGGGATGCCCCCCACCCGGAACCCATAGAGCTCGCTCTGTAGGGATGCCCCCCACCACCCAGGAACCCATAGAGCCCTCTCTGTAAGGATGCCCCCACCCCCCCAGGAACCTATAGAGCCCTCTCTGTAGGGATGCCCCCACCCCCCCAGGAACCTATAGAGCCCTCTCTGTAGGGTTGCCCCCACCCCCCCCAGGAACCCATAGAGCCCTCTCTGTAGGGATGCCCCCCACCCGGAACCCATAGAGCTCGCTCTGTAGGGATGCCCCACCCCCCAGGAACCCATAGAGCCCTCTCTGTAGGGATGCCCCCACCCCCCCAGGAACCTATAGAGCCCTCTCTGTAGGGATGCCCCCCCCCCAGGAACCCATAGAGCCCTCTCTGTAGGGATGCCCCCCACCCCCCCATAGAGCCCTCTCTGTAGGGATGCCCCCCCCCCCCCCCCCCCAGGAACCCATAGAGCTCTTTGTGGGGATGCCCCCCAGGAACCCATAGAGCTCTTTGTGGGGATGCCCCCCAGGAACCCATAGAGCTCTCTCTGTAGGGATAGGCCCCACAGATACCCAGAACAGAAACAGACCTTCAGAAGATACCTGACAGGAACTCTCAGAGCACACAGATAAGACCATGGACTGCCAGATTCCACAGCATATACATAAAGGGCTCAATGAACTCTACGAGAGAATAAAGGGCCTCGATACCTAAAGAGCGTGCCAAGGGCCGAGACAACGCCGACACTGAGTACCAACATCCCAGAGGGAGAGTCTGAAAGGGTCATGCCATAAAGCTTGAGATTCGCTAACCTTCCAGGCAGTTGAACCCCCGGATTACCTGTCCCTTGGGGTCGGGCCTCGCTCTCAGCTCCCCCGCCGGCCACTCATTGAATCCGCCTCACACTACAAGCGAGGAGGGAGCGCGCCAGGCCAAACCGAGGAGCGCCAACAGCGCATGTGCAATGACTCACAACGCCAGTCGCGTCATACGATCCTACGCCTGCGCAATACTTAGACAGGCAGGAGAGATGCTACGGGGCATGCGTAGAGCCAGGATTGGACTACGCATGCGTCATCGCCTCCATCTCCGTTCTCGTCATCCTGACCACAACCAGGGGGAGGAGTTTTTCTTGTGTTGAAGGAACCTGTTGGTAAGGCGCTGTGGGCGTTCTATACAAGCAGGGGGCGTACCTCAGTGTTGGACCAGTGTTGGAAATAGATGATCTCCTGATATAAGGGAATTTTATGATGTTTTATGGTGACAGACCGAAAAATTGAATGCTTACATTCTCATAATTTTCCTTTCTTGGTGCTTATCCATTGCAGCCTACATATGGTGTATGCATGGATAGGAACCAAGAGAGTCGTTTATAAAAGCTCCCAACCTTGCAACTGGAAATGCTTGGCGCCCGGGTGGTATCGGGCCTGGCCACTTTGGGCTGAATATTGGGTGTAGCTTAACCACCTGATTACTTTGCACTTAAACCCCCCTCGTGACCAGACCAATTTTCAGATTTTGACAATTGCGCGGTCATAGAACACTGTACCCAAATGAAATTTTTATCATTTTTTTCCCACAAATAGAGCTTTCTTTTGGTGGTATTTAATCACAGCTGGGGTTTTTATTTTTTGCTAAACAAACAAAAAAAGATGGAAAATTAAAAAAATAAATAAAATCATGTTTAATAGTTTGTTATAAAATTTTGCAAACAGGTAATTTTTCTGCTTCATTAATGTGCGCTGATGAGGCGGCACAGGTGGGCACTGATAGGCTGCACTGGTGGGCACTGATAGGCTGCACTGGTGGGGACAGATAAGCCGGTACTGATGGGGACAGCAAAGATGGCACTGATGGGCACGGATGGGTGGCACCGATGGGCACTGATGGATGACACTGATGGGTGGCACTGATGGGTGGCACTGATGGGCACTGATAGGTGGCACTGATGGGCACTGGTAGGTGACACAGATGAGCACTGGTAGGTGACACAGATGAGCACTGGCAGGTGACACTGATGTGCAGCACTGGCACTGTGGGCACTGAGAGATGGCACTGTGGGCACTGAGAGATGGCACTGTGGGCACTGGTAGAAGGCACTTTAATGGGGCAAAGGTGGGCACAGTGGATCGGGCACATTGCAGTGAGAGGGACTGATGTCCCTGTCACTGCCTCCGGTGATCGGCTTTTTTTTTTTTTTTTCTCCTTGCGCTGTCAGCGCGAGGAGGAAAAAAAGCCGATTACCGGCTCTGTTAAGATCACATGATCAGCTGTCATTGGCTGACAGCTGATCACGTGGTAAGGGGTCGGGATCGACCCCTTACTCGGATCTGTGATCCAGCGAGTCTCACAGACTCGCTGATCACAGAGCGTGCCGCGCGCTCCCTTCAGGGGGTGCGCAGGCAGCTCGTGGCCGGGACGACGTCAATAGACGTCGTCCCGGCACAATAGATCCGTGCTGTAGACGTCATTTGGCTATAGCGCGGGTCTCAGGCAGTTAAAGTGGATGTAAACCCACTCTCATCATTTCTGAACTACTGCCATAGTGGTGATCTATAAGGATATACATGCCACCTGCATGTATCCTTACCTGTCAATTGTCCCCCCTTTAGCTGTTTGAAACCCCAAAAAAGTCCAGATTCAGTGGGCGGGTCTGTTGTTCGGCGCTCAGTGGGCGGAGTCATGATGTCAGCAGGCTCTCCGCCCACCTCTACACTCCCCTTGGCCAGAGCGTGCAGAAGAGGCAGAGGCAGAGCGCGTTCTGGCTAAAATCAGAATGCGCTCACGTCCCCTGTCATTTCAGTAAACACACATTGATGTCCCGTGACAGCCAGGGATAATCGGTGCGATGGGACAGCTGTGAGCACCGACCCCCCCATGCTTTTCATCATCTGCTTCTCCTCCTCCCTCCCCATGCAGGGAGGATCGGTGCTCAAAGCTATCCCATCGCACCTATCATCCCTGACTGTCCCCCCTGTCTTCCTGCTCCTCCAGCACCCTGTTCTCCTCCATCCACAATGTCGTTCCTCTCCGTGTGTCCCGATGTGTCTTTATCCTCCATTAAATTGTAAAATAAAAAAATAATCTGACACTGTCCACTATCCTGACACCATCCTGCGAATGTACGGCTGAAATAGCATCACATTCGGATGAAACATGCACAGGACCTTTTTTGCAATCCGATTCATGTCCAAACTGTCAGTTCCCAGTGCGACATGCGAGCTGAAATGGGGGTGTCATTAACATTGTATGACACTCCCCAGCAGTTCACATATGGCAGTGTGAACTGATGTGCGAGTCGGATGCTATGTGGGAACCCGCAGTGGATTCACAGGGTTCCCGAATCGCACCAGTGTGAACCGAGCCTTGGTGGGAGCAGTCAGGTGACATTTGTAGGCTGTATGCTTTGAGGCTCGGTTCACACTGGTGCGATGCGTGAACCCTGCAAATCCACTGCTGGTTCCCACATCGCATCCGACTCGCACAGCAGTTCACACTGCCATTTGCCAACTGCTGAAGAGTGTCAAACAATGTTAACGACACCCCCATTTCAGCTCGCATATCGCACTGCGAACTGACAGTTAGGACATGAATCGGATCGCATAGGTGTGAACAACCATGCGATTCTGATGCAGACCAAAAAAAGGGTCCTGTGCGAGTTTGGTCCGAATGCGGTGCGATATCATCCATACTATCTGTATGGCTGAAATCGCACTGCACGGACATCGCATGTGATTTGCACTGCAGTGCGGTTGGAATCACATGCGATCTCGCACAGCGCACTGGTGTGAACTGACCCTAAGCTCATTCAGCCTTACTGGGTGTAATTATAAAAAGTGAGAAATCCACCCCTCCCCCACATAACAAATTCTGGTGATGGAAAGGAATGTTGCAACTGTGATCAGGTGACCTCAGACACACACACTGCACTATAACAATCATCAGATCACTGGATGTTCTACTCTGCCCAGCTCTGACTACATACATGTCCCCTAAGGCCCCTTTCGTTTTTCAGGTGCTACAGCGCTAAAAATAGCGCCTGTATAGCGCCTGAAAAAAAACGGCCCCTTTCACTCCAGTGTGAAAGCCGGAGGGCTTTCACACTGGAGCGGTGCGCTAGCAGGACGGTAAAAAAAGTCCTGCTAGCAGCATCTTTGGAGCAGTGAATTCACCTAAACTGCTCCTACCCATTGAAATCAATGGGGCAGCGCGGCTATACCACCAGCAAAGTGCCGCTGCAGCGGCGCTTTGCGGTCGGTTTTAACCCTTTTTCGGCCACTAGCAGGGGTTAAAACCGCACCGCTAGCAGCCAAATACCGCCGTTATGCTGTATGCTGTTCACTTCAGCATACAGGATGATCACACCCCATGATGAGAAACATCCAGTCAAAACACAGTAAAGGCAGCCAATCCTGGGAGAGCTGGAGGGGAGAGGAGGGGAGGGGAGGGGAGGGGGATGTGAATTGTGAACTTATTACACAGGATGTGCCTGTCTCAGGCTAGTGCACAAGATATGTAAATCACCTGTCACTCACAGCAAGGGGGAGGTTTTGACAAAGTTTTTGTCTGTTTGTCAAGATTTTTCTCACTGAACAATAAAAGAGGATTGCTCAGAGCTCGATTAACTTTGTGTGGCAAGACTGGGCTCAAATGATAGGAAATCTTATTCTCTACATTATGACATCAACTTTTCAGGTTTACATCCACTTTAAAGCCTAACTCTACTTCTTTTTCTTTTTAACAGTTCTAACACTACTTTTACTTTCCCTTCACTTGACCCAATCTGCTTTACTGATTGATGGTGCACCTGTTAGTGCTATATAAACGACAGTATCTCACAAAAGTGAGTACACCCCTCACATTTTTGTAAATATTTTATTATGTCTTTTTATGTGACAACACTGAAGAAATTACACTTTGCTACAATGTAAAGTAGTGAGTGTACAGCTTGTATAATAGTGTAAATTTGCTGTCCCCTCAAAATAACTTAACACACAGCCATTAATGTCTAAACTGCTGGCAACAAAAGTGAGTACACCCCTAAGTGAAAATGTCCAAATTGTGCCCAATTAGCCATTTTCCCTCCCCGGTGTCATGTGACTCGTTAGTGTTACAAGGTCTCAGGTGTGAATGGGGAGCAGGTGTGTTGAATTTGGTGTTATCGCTCTCACTCTCTCATACTGGTCACTGGAAATTCAACATGGCACCTCATGGCAAAGAACTCTCTGAGGATCTAAAAAAAGAATTGTTGCTCTGCATAAAGATGACGTAGGCTATGAGAAGATTGCCAAGAGCCTGAAACTGAGCTGCAGCACAGTAATTAAGACCACACAGCGGTTTAACAGGACAGGTTCTACTCAGAACAGGCCTCGTTATGGTCGCCCAAAGAAGTTGAGTGCACATGCTCAGCATCATATCCTGAGGTTGTCTTTGGGAAATAGACGTATGAGTACTGCCAGCATAGCTGCAGAGGTTGAAGAGATGGGGCGTCAGCCTGTCAGTGCTCAGACCATATGGTGCACACTGCATCAAATTGGTCTGCATGGCTGTTGCCCCAGAAGGAAACCTCTGCTAAAGATGATGCACAAGAAAGTTTGCTGAAGACAAGCAGACTGGATTACTGGAACCATGTCCGGTGGTCTCATGAGACCAAGATAAACTTAATTGGTTCAGATGGTGTCAAGCGTGTGTGGCAGCAACCAGGTGAGGAGTACAAAGACAAGTGTGTGTTGCCTACAGTCAAGCATGTTGGTGGGTGTGTCATGGTCTGGGGCTGCATGAGTGCTGCTGGCACTGGGGAGCCACAGATATTGAGGGAACCATGAATGCCAACATGTACTGTGACATACTGAAGCAGAGCATGATCCCCTCCCTTCAGAGACTGGCCCGCAGGGCAGTATTCCAACATGATAATGACCCCAAACACACCTCCAAGATGACCACCAGGCCCGGATTGGCCATAGGGCAAACCGGGCAATTAAGCTCAGCCCCTCCCCCCGTAAACTGCATAGGAGGAGTGGTGGGGGCGGCTGTATATAGAAGAATAATTCTCTCCATCTTCCTCCTGCAGTAGCGGAATCCCTGCGAGAGGTAGAGGAGAAGCGTGAGACTGAAGGAGGAGGAGGATGGAGACAATTATTTTTCTATATGCAGCCGCCCCCACCCCTCCTCCTATCCTGCTGCTCCCCCCTGGGCTCTCCACAGCACCCATACTCTCTGCCACCCCAGTGCTCTCCACATCACCCCCATGCTCTCTGCCACCCCCCCATACTCTCCACCTCCCCATGCTCTCTGCCACCCCCCCCATACTCTCTGCCATCCACCCCCCCCATGCTCTCCACCTCCCCCCCATACTCTCCACCTCCCCATGCTCTCTGCCACCCCCCATGCTCTCCACCTCCCCCCGTGCTCTCCACATCACCCCCACGCTGTCCGCTTCCCCCCTGTGCTCTCCAAATCCCCCATGCTCTCTGTTGCCCCCATGCTCTCTGCTGCCCCCCCGTGCTCTCCGCCACCCCCCATTCTCTCTGCTGTCCCCATGCTTCCGCTGCCCCCCCGTGCTCTCCGCCACCCCCATGCTCTCTGCCACCCCCATGCTCTTTGCTGCCCCCCGTGTGCTCCACAGCACCCCCATGCTTTCCATTGCTCTCCACCTCCCCCTATGCTCTCTGTCATCCCCCCATACTCTCCACCTCCCCCCATACTCTCCACCTCCCCCCATGCCCTCTGTCATCCCCCCATACTCTCCACCTCCCCCCCCATACTCTCCACCTCCCCCCATGCTCTCAGCCACCACCCATACTCTCCACCTCCCCCATGCTCTTCACATCACCCCCATGCTCTCCGTTGCCCCCCTTGTGCTCTCCACATGACCCCCACGCTCTCCACATCACCCCCACGCTCTCCACTTCCCCCATGCTCTCTGTTGCCCCCCATGCTCTCTGTTGCCCCCATGCTCTCTGTTGCCCCCCATGCTCTCCGCTGTTCCCCATGCTCTCCACTGTTCCCCATGCTCTCTGCTGTTCCCCCGTGCTCTCCACCTCCCCCCCATGCTCTCTGCCACCCCCATGCTCTCCGCCAGCCCCCCATGCTCTCCGCTGCCCCCCCGTGCTCTCCACCTCCGCCCCATGTCTTCCACCTCCCCCCATGTCTTCCACCTCCCCCCATGTCTTCCACCTCCCCCCATGCTCTCCACCTCCCCCATGCTCTCTGCCACCCCCATGCTCTCCGCTGCCCCCCGTGGGCTCCACAGCACCCCCATGCTCTCCATTGCCCCCCCATGCTCTCGACCTCCCCCCCATACTCTCTGCCATCCCCCCATACTCTCCACCTCCCTCCATGCTCTCTGTCATCCCCCCATCTCCACCTCCCCCCATGCTCTCTGCCATCCCCCCCATTCTCTCTGCCACCCCCCCATACTCTTCACCCCCCATGCTCTCAGCCACCCCCCCCATGCTCTCCACCACCCCCATACTCTCCACCTCCTCCGTGCTCTTCACATCACCCCCATGCTCTCCGTTGCCCCCTTTGTGCTCTCCACATCACCCCCACGCTCTCCACTTCCCCCCTGTGATCTCCACAGCCCCTAATGCTCTCTGTTGCCCCCCATGCTCTCTGTTGCCCCCCCATGCTCTCTGCTGTTCCCCGTGCTCTCCACCTCCCCCCATGTCCTCCACCTCCCCCCTATGCTCTCCACCTCCCCCACATGCTCTCTGCCACCCCCATGCTCCACATCACCCCCACGCTCTCTGCTTCCTCCCTGTGCCCTCCACATCTCCGTTGCCCCCCACACTCCTTGCCTCCCCCCATGCTCTCCGCCTCCCCCCATGCTCTCCACCACACCCCATGCTCTCCGCCAGCCCCCCCATGCTCTCCATCAGCCCCCCCATGCTCTCCATCAGCCCCCCCTGTGCTTTCCGCCAGCAGCCCCTCTGTGCTCTCCACTGCCCCCCTGTGCTCTCCTCTTCCTCCCTGTGTTCTCTGCCTCTCCCCTGTGCTCTCGCCCCACCCCATGTTCTCAAGGTTCTTCCCTGTGCTCTCCAACCCCCCATGCTCTTTCCTGATCCCACCTCACCCCCCCCCCCCCACCTCTGGTGGGTTCCCCCTCCCCTCTCTCAGGGGATCTGTCAGGGAGGAGAGTGGGGAAGCGGCCGGTTAACATGTCATGGTCTGCTCAATGCAAAATGCCCGGGCCTATTTTTTGTCCCAGTCCGGGCCTGACGACCACTGCCTTGCTAAAGAAGCTGAGGGTAAAGGGGATGAACTTGCCAAGCATGTCTTCAGACCTAAACCCTATTGAGCATCTGTGGGGCATCCTCAAACAGAAGGTGGAGGAGCGCAAGGACTCTAACATCCACCAGCTCTGTGATGCCGTCATGGAGGAGTGGAAGAGGACTCCAGTGGCATCCTGTAAGGCTCTGGTAAACTTCATGCCCAAGAGGGTTAAGGCAGTGCTGGAAAATAATGGTGGCCATACAGAATATTCACACTTTGGGCCCAATTTGGTGATTTTTGCTTAGGGGTGTACTCACCCTTGTTGGCAGTGGTTTAGACATTAACCGCTTAAGGACCGCCTCCTATAGATTTACGTCAACAGAATGGCACGGCTGGGCAAAAGTGGCCAGCCGCGGGTCGCGCGAGTGCCGCCGACAGTGCGCTCGCGACCCGGTCCTGAGCTCCATGCCCGCGGCCATGGGACCAGCGGTCCCGATCGCCGCTGGTGTCCCGCGATTGGGTCACAGAGCTGAAGAATGGGGAGAGGTCTGTGTAAACAAACGTCTCCCCGTGATTCCTACTGCCTGTCACTGATCGGCTGTTCCCTGTCATCGGGAAAGTATAGCCACGCCCCCTACTGTAAAAAAAACACACACGTCACAGACTTAACCCCTCCCCGCCCCCTAGTGGTTAACTCCTTCACTGCCACTGTCATTTACATAGGAATCAGTGCATTTAAATAGCACTGATTTCTGTATAAATGACAATGGTCCCAAAAATGTGTCAAAAATGTCCGATGTGTCCGCCATAATGTCGCAGTCACAATAAAAATCGCTGATCGCCGCCATTACTAAAAAACTATCCCCTATTTTGTAAACGCTACAACTTTTGCGCAAGCCAATCAATGATCGCTAATTGCAATTTTTTTACCAAAATTATGTAGAAGAATACGTATATGCCTAAACTGAGGAAAAAAAAAATGTTTTTTTATATATTTTTGGGGGATATTTATTATAGCAAAAAGTAAAAAATATTGAATTTTTTTTCAAAATTGTCGCTCTATTTTTGTTTATAGCGCAAAAAATAAAACCCGCATAGGTGATCAAATACCACCAAAAGAAAGCTCTATTTATGGGAAAAAAAGGACACCAATTTTGTTTGGGAGCCACGTCGCACGACCGCGCAATTGTCAGTTAAAGCGACGTAGTGCCGAATCGCAAAAAGGGGCCTGGTCCTTTGGCTGCAAATTGGTCCGGGGCTTAAGTGGTTAATGGCTGTGTGTTGAGCAGTGATGGAACTAACGCAGTTAAAGTAAACAGCGTTACGTAACGCCGTTACTTTAGAGGGTAACGAGTAATCTAACTGATTACTCTTCCCCTCGCGGTAACGCCGTTCCCATTACTGCGGCGGCGTTACCGCAATTACCGGCCTCGGCCTTAGGAAAGGCCGCGGCTTCGGCCTAGCTCCGGAGCTGCGGCCATCTTGGTGCATCGGTCGGCCGTTTACAATGTGATTGCTCTGTCAAATGACGGAGCGATCACTTGTAAACAAACCGGCGTCAAGATGACGCCGGTTCCTCTCTCCCCTCTGTGTACAGATCTGTACAGTGGAGGGGAGAGATCAGATGGCAGCACGGTAATACCCTGCCAATACTCTGCAATACCCTGACAATACTCTGCAATACCTTGCCAATACTCTGCATTATCCTGCCAATACTCTGCAACACCCTGCAATACCCTGCCAATACTCTGCAATACCCAGCCAATACCCTACAATACTCTGCAATACCCTGACAATACTCTGCCAGTACCCAGCCAGTAAACTGCCGATACTATGCAATACTCTGACAATACTCTGCAATACCTTGCCAATACTCTGCAACACCCTGCCAATACTCTGCCATACCCAGCCATACTCAGTAATACCCAGCCATACTCTGCAATACCCCGTAATACCCAGCCATACTCTGCAATACTCGGTAATACCCAGCCATACTCTGCAATACTCGGTAATATCCAGCCATACTCTGCAATACCCTGCCAATACTCTGCAATACCCTGCAAATACTCTGCAACACCCTGCCAATACTCTGCAACACCCTGCCAATACTCTGCAACACCCTGCCAATACTCTGCAACACCCTGCCAATACTCTGCAATACCCTGCCAATACTCTGCAATACCATGCCAATACTCTGCAACACCATGCCAATACTCTGCAACACTATGCCAATACTCTGCAATACGCTACCAATACTCTGCAACACCCTGACAATACTCTGCCATACCCAGCCATACTCGGTAATACCCAGCCATACTCTGCAATACCCCGTAATACCCAGCCATACTCTGCAATACTCGGTAATACCCAGCCATACTCTGCAATACTCTGCAATACTCGGTAATACCCAGCCATACTCTGCAATACCCTGCCAATACTCTGCAATACCCTGCAAATACTCTGCAACACCCTGCCAATACTCTGCAACACCCTGCCAATACTCTGCAACACCCTGCCAATACTCTGCAACACCCTGCCAATACTCTGCAATACCCTGCCAATACTCTGCAATACCATGCCAATACTCTGCAACACCATGCCAATACTCTGCAACACTATGCCAATACTCTGCAATACGCTACCAATACTCTGCAACACCCTGACAATACTCTGCCATACCCAGCCATACTCGGTAATACCCAGCCATACTCTGCAATACCCCGTAATACCCAGCCATACTCTGCAATACTCGGTAATACCCAGCCATACTCTGCAATACTCTGCAATACTCGGTAATACCCAGCCATACTCTGCAATACCCTGCCAATACTCTGCAATACCCTGCAAATACTCTGCAACACCCTGCTAATACTCTGCAACACCCTGCCAATACTCTGCAACACCCTGACAATACTCTGCAACACCATGCCAATACTCTGCAACACCCTGACAATACTCTGCAACACCCTGACAATACTCTGCACTACCCTGCAATACCCTGACAATACTCTGCAACACCATGCCAATACTCTGCAACACCATGCCAATACTCTGCAACACCCTGCCAATACTCTGCAACACCCTGCCAATACTCTGCAATACCCTGCCAATACTCTACCATACCCAGCCATACTCAGCCGTACCCAGCCATACTCAGCCAATATTACAGTTGGGGAGATGACGTGGATATTACAGTGGGGGAGATGACGTGGATATTACAGTGGGGCTTTATGGTGGTGGAATTTTCACAGGTTTTTGCAAGTTCAATTATTATTTGCTGATCCGAAAAATGATCCGATCCATGACTGTGATCCGAGCAACGATCCGATCCGTGAGTTTGGCAGGGACAGATGTACAGAGGGGGAACAGATATATGTGTGTGGGGGGGGGGACAGACGTGTAGTGGGGTACAGAGGGTAAAAAGATATATGTGTGTGTGGGGGGGGGGGGACAGATGTGTAGTGGGGTACAGAGGGGAAACAGATATATGTGTTGGGGGGGAACAGACGTGCAGGGGGATACAGAGGGGAAATAGACTTGCAGGGGGGAACGCGCCCCTTGCTTACAGTAATACTAGACCCGCCCCTAGGAATATAAAAAAAAAAAGTCACAGTTACTTTGCTGAGTAACTAATTACTTTTCCAATGTAGTTACTAAATGTGAGTTACTAACTTAATTACTTTTTTGGGAGAAGTAATTTGTAACTTAACTACCGTAATTACTTTTTTAAAGTAAGATGACCAACACTGGTGTTGAGTTATTTTGAAGGGATAGTAAATTTACACTGTTATACAAACTGTACACTCACTACTTTACATTGTAGCAAAGTGTTTTTTCTTCAGTGTTGTCACATGAAAATATATAATAAAATATTTTTTTAAATGCGAGGGGTGTACTCACTTTGTGAGATACTGTATATGTAATATCAGCTATGTAAAGTATACAGCACCGTGGTACAGGGACTTACCTTCTGGTGTGGGGCTGAGGGCTCCTCAGTCATTCACAGGAATCCTTGTATTTTTATCAATTAATGCAAGGCTTCCTTTGATTGGCTGATGTAGAAATCATGACATCACTCCCCCACCTCAGCCAGACAAAGGATACCTTGTATTCAATGATACAACCCCAAATTCAACAAAAGTTGTGAGGCTGTGTAAAATCTACATAAAAACAGAATGCAATCATTTGCAAATCTCATAAACCCATAATTTATTCACAATAGAAAACATATCAAATGTTTAAACTGGGAAAATGTACCATTTTAACCAGTTTTCCCTCGTGCTATAGCCGAAAGGCGGCAACAGCATGGGCTTACTTTGCCCGGAGGGTCTATGAACACCCTCCCGTTACAGTGCTGTCCCGTGATCAGCGCAGTCTCAAGAGTGCCCACCAGTGCTGCCTATCAGTGCCCACCAGTGCTGCCAATCAGTACCTCCTCATTAGTGGCACCTATCAGCACCCAGCAGTGCCACCTATCAGTGCAGCCTATCAGTGCCTCCACACCAGTGCCACCTACCAGTGCCCATCAGTGCAGCCTATCAATGCCACCTATCAGTGCAGCCTCATCAGTGCCCCTCAGTGAAGGATAAAAATTACCTGTTTGCTAAATTTTATAACAAACTATGAAAAACTTGCAGTTTAACCCATTCATCGCTGCCATTTGAACACTGCTCAGCATCAATGAACTTTACTGTAAAGTAGACAGTATCCAACACAACAGACACACGGACAGCAGCTTCACCTGTCCTCACACAAGCCTCAGCCGCACTCCTTCTCCAGTGTGCTGACTTAGCTCCTTTACTGCTACTCCTTGAGAATGTCCTGTTACTAGCGACTGTGTAGCAGACCTTTTCCTCTGTACATACACTGATACAACCCCTGGCACTCCAATTCTCGTGCCACAGGTTAACTAATAATATAATTAATACCTTTTCTGCCATTTGCAAGCTGTGCTGAAATGCAGATAGTAACATGCTCTTAGGCGAAACACCCCTGCCTCTTTCCGGGCAGCTTCTAACTCACTCCGTGCCATCACTTGGAAATGCACTGGCAACTGTAGAGCAGACATTCCCCTCCATGACACAATACAGTTTCTCTTCAATTGTGGTTCCGCAATCCACACAGCAAGACATAACACTTTCTTGGGACGTGACAATTTCTTGAACACTTATTCGGTCGTTGCAGCAACCACTGCGATAATTCAGGGGATAATCCCAGACTGACGAGCCCCCTTGTGTAGCGCTACCCCCCGAAGGCGCCTCTTGAATTTTTGTGCCTGGGTCTTCCACTGCACCCAGTTACAGGGTATTTTCACACAGCCAGGTGCACACTCTTCTGCTCGTTGTCTGCAATGACCAATCTAGGGGATTTGGTTTTTGTATTTTATTTGGAGAACTTGGATAGGAGAAGGGATTTAGTAGGATACTCCAAATTAACTATTCACATGTGAGGACAATTCTCTCACTAGAAATGTGTAGCAGAATATCAGTAGGACCATACAGCAGCAATATGGTATGAACAAGATCCTTTGTAGCAAATGGAACTTGGTAAACTTTGTCTCCAAGACACTAACCAGTGTCCCCTTTAGCTTGCACTCAGCAGCTGGCTTCTAGCACCCAGAGGGGGATCTAACATTACAAGTCCCAGGGATCACCTGAGGGCCCCTGAGGGGGTCTGTATGCACTAGGCTCCTGAAGCAACAATGGCAGCCTTCCTCAGCAGTACCAGACAGGATCCACGGACATCCTCCCTAAGTCAGCTCTCACAAGAACCATGGGTTGCAGCTTCAATGTTTCAGGACCTCAGGTCGCCCTCCTGAGGCCGCATGGCAGCCTGCCCTGAGGAGAGGCAGCAGCCCCCTCCCCACCTGGACCTCTCTCTAGAGGAAGACCCAGAACTCACATGCTTATCAAATATAAATACAGTCACCCAGCATGCGTTGGTGGCACATCCCCTTCTAATTGGCCAGGGCTGTATGGACAGTCATGCTCTCATCTGTAAGGTTTCCATCCACTGTCCAGTACCTCCCATAGCTCCTAGACCAGTGTGAAACATCAAGACAGCATGAGCAGCACCAGAGCACACTGAGCAGACCTTACTAAACAATTACAGCTCTCTTAAATACATTTGCCTAGCTGTCTCCCTGTTAAGCAGAGAAACCAAAACCTATATACACTCACTCTAGCACCTACCTAGGAGGGCAATACACCTAATTAACCTAGCAAATCACTATATACAAAATATATACAAAATCAGGGACACGGATAACAGGGAATACCAGAGACACAAGGAAGGGGGGAATCAAGACTGGGTACAGGAACAAGGAGCAGGAGTAAGCAGCAGGGTACAGGATGCAATCCTCGCTCTGGAGCCGGATACACAGGTATAAAGCTCTATCAGCAAGGATTGCAATCAAAACACTGACATGCCATGTGCTAGTAGGAAAAGCATTTTATGTCCTGCTAGCAGCTGAGACCATTTGTAACTGATTACTGAGTCCAGCTGGCCTTTAGGAGACACCTGCTGGTGGACACTGGAACTGAAGCAATCGGCCCAGAGCACCACCATGCCACCAGCGGTTGAACACTAACTGACAAATACACTGCCACTAACTGCCATTAACTGATGTTTACACTGTCACTAACTGCTACTGCCAGTAACCGACACTTAAAGCGAAGTTTCACCCAAAAAAGGAACTTCTGCTTTAATTGCAGGTGGCCCCCTGACATGCCACATTTGGCATGTCATTTTTTTGGGGGAGGAGCGGGTACCCCGTTTTTACAGGCACCAAGCTCCCACTTCCTCCCCTGGCTCAGCGGCACCAGAAGGAAGTTCACTTCTCCCCCCTCCCTCCCTGCAATCTTCTGGGACACGTCACAGGTCCCAGAAGAATGGCCAGCCATTCACAGCGCGCAGGGTGGCTCTCACATGCGCAGTGAGTGTCTGGCTGTGAAGCCACAGCCGGGTGCCCACAGTTAGAATGCAGACGCTACAGAGAGGAGGAGGAGAGGAGCGAGGCTTCCTGCACCCGCATCACTGGAATGTAGGACAGGTGAGTCTGATTATTAAAAGTCAGCAGCTACACTTTTTGTAGCTGCTGACTTTTAAATGGGTGGAACTCCGCTTTAAGCCTTGTTCACACCATATGCAGCAGGGATGTGTGGTGCGGTCAGTTGCTGGTGAGGCACTGGCTAGTATCAGAGCCAGATATACACAGGTTACATACACCGCAATCGTTAGAGCAAGAGAAATAATTCTAGCACTAGACCTCCTCTGTAACTCTAAACATGTAATCTGTAAAAAAAAAAAATGTATGCGTCGCCTATGGAAATTTTTAAGTACTGAAGTTCGGCGCCATTCCACGAGTGTGCGCAATTTTAAAGCATGACATGTTAGGTAGCTATTTACTTGGTGTAACATCATCTTTCACAATTTACCAAAAAAATCAGGTTATCTTAAGGTTCTTTGTTTTTTTTATATTCATGAAAGTTTAAAAAAAGAAAAAAAACGCGTTTGAAAAATTACTGCGCAAATACCGTGTAACATGAAAAGTTGCTACGACCACCATTTTATTCCCTAAAACAATTTATATAATGTTTGGGGGTTCTGAGTATTGTTCTAGCAAAAAAAATATGATTATTACAGAGAGAAGTGTCAGAATTGTCCTGGGTGGGAAGAGGTTAATTACCATAAGTAATATACAAATAATTATTATATATTGTTTTTAAGGTAATTTACTATATTTTCAAAAATTGTACTCAAGCAGGTAGCTTAACGGAGAAATTACTGAAGTTTGAAGTTATAACTCAAACCAGTAATTTCACAGTAAATAGATAAATAATAAATTATTATGTTATAGCATATAAATATATGATTTACCTTGAATATAACAGTACATTTTCAACAGCAGCAGATTCTCATTCTCCCTCTTAAAGAGGAGTTCCCCTTAAAAAAAAAAATGTTAAAGTCAGCAGCTACAAATACTGCAGCTGCTGACTTCTTTTTTTTTTTTTTAAATATACATTTTTATTAGTATTTCTATTTTCACAATAAAATACAGAAAAGCATAGAACAACTGTGGTCGCCATAGACCCTATCACAAACATGTGGATTTTGTAGTGAGAGTTACATTCCATCCGCAATATATAACATCCAGACTATCGCAAAAGACAGGTACATTACCAGAGTGCTCCTACAATTAGACCACTAACATTTCTGCTTCAGTGCGCTAGCACCTGGAATGTCATCTTAAGCAGTCCATCTCTCGTCAGGTGGATAGCCTATCATAATCAGAATGACTGCGTCTCCCACTAACCCACGTTCACCAAATAAAACCAAGCATAAAACCAACAGTTGAGGAAACCAAAAGGTAGAAAGAGGAAGAAAACAAAAAGAATAGAAGATAAAAATAAAAATAAAAAGGAAAAAGGGAAAAAGAGTGAAGAAGGGGGAAGGGAAAGAGGGGGGGTATGTTCAGCACGGGGGTGATGGATACGGTGCCACCGTCAGCTCGCTGTGGGCCGAGATCGGGGATCCTATTAAGAGTTCAACAAGGATTGCCCTTCATCGGAGTATATGTATAAGTTCCATAGCCTCCAGGCCTCAGAGTGTTTCTCCTGTTTGTTTTGTGCCGTTAGCACCAAATCTTCCAGGTGTTTAATTTCCTCTACTTTACGCAACCACAACCCAACGGATGGAGGCGTGGTTTGTTTCCAGGTACCCGGGATGCAAGACTTCGCGGCATTAAGCAGGTGTCTCACAATGGATTACTTGTAAGATCTCGTCGGGATTGTGGAAGCGTGAAGCAGAAAGAAAGCTGGATCTGTATGTATTATGTGATCAGTGAACTTTTGCATGATCCTCTCTATGGATGTCCAGAAGTGCAAAAACAGTGGGTATGACCAGAAGACATGGAGGAGCGTTCCTTTATCTCCTAGACATCTCCAGCATCTATCTAACGTGGTAGGGAAAACTTTATGTAGGAACTGAGGCGTATAGTACCATCTGGTTAGAATCTTATAATTTGTTTCTTGGATTCTCATGCAGATGGATGATTTTAGAGAAAATTGAAGAATATTTTGTATCTTCAAGTCAGTGAACATATGTTTTAGGTCTTGTCCCCAAGTTTGTAGAAACACCAGGTCGGGTTGTGTTACCGGGGTATTGAGTAGGGAGTATGTTTTCAAGAGTACTTGGGTTAGCATTCCCTCATCGTTACAGTAATTTTCAAATGTTGTCAAATCGCAGGTACATTTTATGGGGTCTGGTATTGAGTGCACAAAGTGGTGCAGCCATATAGCTTTCCAAAAGGACATTCGGAAGTTGCCAGTATTGTTCGTCAGGGTTTGGATTGATGCCCATCGGTCTACATCTACAAAGTGTAAAGCACATTCTCTACCCGCCGCCACAAGCTCCCCATAGTCAGAGCTGATCAGTCCAGGTGGAAATGCAGGGTTGCCGAGAATTGGGAGTGGTGGAGAAGTCCTTGACATCAAGGAGGCAGTGTTCACCACCCACAGACCCATGCATAGTTTAGCGCCAATGGTGGGGTGTTTCCTCGTATCCAAAGGGAGCCGGTCAAGACACCACATTGCCCACTTCAATGGGATATGTACCTGGCCACGCTCTATTTGTGTCCACAGTTTGAATTGTGCATGTCTGTTCCAATCAATAATTCTCCCTAGGTGTACCGCCTGATAATAATTCTTTATGTCTGGGAGGGCCAGACCACCACATTGCTTCAGGAGGGTCAAGTATCTGATGCGTAGCCACGGTTTCTTGTGTGCCCATATACATTTGGTAAAGAGAGATTGTACTTGCCTGAAATAGAGAGCTGTGATCTTGATTGGCAGGGCTTGAAACAGGTACAAGAACTTTGGGAGAATGCACATCTTAAGTAGATTGCATCTCCCAAACCAGGAGTGAAGCCCTTCCATTCCTCAAGCAGTTTTTCTGGTCTTAGTCAGCATTGGGGGGAAGTTGAGGTTGAATGTGCGCGTCAAGTCTCTCGGGATGTACGTCCCCAGATAATTAAGGTGGCTATCTGACCATTTAAATTTAAATGTAGATTTCAGAGGAGACAGGGCATCTGGGGTCATATTGACACCCATAGATGTGGACTTATCGAAGTTCATTTTCAAATTCGACAGTAACCCATATTTTTTGAATTCCTTAATTAGGTTTGGGAGGGACACCACAGGGTTGGTAAGGGAGAATAAGCTGCTGACTTTTAATAATCGGACACTTACCTGTTTCAGGGTCCAGTGATGCGGGGGAACGAAGCCCCGCTCGTTCCCCCATCCGCCGCGCGCCGTGATTGGCCGTGCAGTCATCTGGGACCTGTCACGTGTCCCAGATGACTGACAGGAGGGTGGGAGCCCTTCCTGCGCTGAGGGGAAGTGATGTCACCAGCCCAGGAGGAGGGCAGACTATGAGGGACCCCCTAGCAACAGGCATTTAGAGGTGAGTTAAAAAAAAAAATTCTAAATGTTTATTTTTTATTTTTTTTTTAGGAATTTTAATGATTTTTTTTTTGTGTGCAACACAAGCTAGCTAGCCCGGTGAGTCTATTCCAAGAAGGAGCTCATATGTACATTTATTTTGGTTCTTGGTTTTTTGGGACAATAACTGGACTTACTCACATTCATTTTTATTTATATTTTCTTACCACATTTAGGTTGTGGTTTATCACTTATTCAATTTTGGTATCTATGAAATAATTTTATGATTATTCAATCACTTATGTAATAATTTATCACACATATTATTTGATGCTAGTTTATTTTTTATGGGATTGGTTTGTGTCAGACATTTAACCACTTCACACACATTATTGATGTTTGTCAATTTTTGTGGGATCATTTATTATTTTGTCACAATTTTTGTTTGCCAGCGCTGTTTTATTGGTTTGAGCATTTTTTGAAGGTTATAGCACTTTCTTATCAGCAGCTGCACATTTTTTGTGTTTTCTTTTTCTTTTTCTCGTTCAATATTGCACACGTCTATTGCAGCGCCGTTTCTTTGTTTATATAAGTTGAGAGGTGCGCCCGTTCAACTTATGCTAATGCATTTACAATGCTTGACACTTACTAAGATTTTGCCCGCGCAGTGAACCAAAGCATTTGAACGTGCGCAAATCCCGCTTACGCATGCGCAGTGCATAAATTGACCTCATGCAGTTCTAAGTGTATTTGCAGGCGCAGCAGGCTTGTTCAGAGAAAGTTACTTTCTCATTCTATTTTGGGCATATTTGTTACTTGGACAGTTATAACTATACTTCCTCACATCACCCCACATAACCCCCATAATATTGGCACTTCCAGCTTCTTTAAATTCTGAGTTAAAGATGCTGTGCGCCATGTCAATAGTGGCGCACCGATCGCCACCTCCCGTTCGCGGAGAATATAATAGTAAATGGGGAATTGCACTGTGTTACAGGCGCAAATGTTTTGTAAATACAAAAACGGCCATTGCGCATCACAGTGTGCCGCAACTCCTGGCGCAAACCGTTCGGAAATCAGCCTCCATGTATTATAAATATGTAGGCATACATCTACTACCTGAAGCTGTGGTCCCAGACACTCACCTGTTGTGGTCACTAATTTTCCCCAAATCCTAAACCTCACCTTCCTCCACATCCTGAGGTTGTGGTTTGGGGATTTCCCCTTCTTTAGGAGGTTGTGGGTCCCTGGTGTCCTCTGATGTCCCAAGTCTTTTCTCCCCTATGTGAATAAAAAAAAGATATACTTAGCACACAGATATTTGAGGCAAGAAATAGGAATATGAAACATTGCTTGGAAGTGACGTACAATTGTCTGTTTTGGCAGAGTTTCAAGCTGAAGACATGATTTTTTCCCTTACAAAAGCTGGAATACTTACCTGTTTTGGTAAAGTTTCACAGATGGAGACACCCATAGTATCCACTGGAGCACCTGTGTGGGACACCCTAAAAAGTTTGTTCTGGTGTCCCACACTAGTGCTCCTGCGTCCAGGTGTGTAAACAGCTGCCGAGTGTCCTCTCCTTACACTGAATCAAGTTTGCATTTCATTCTAGTTACAAACCCATCTAGACAACAATGTACTAAACTTCATTGAATACAAATAGGCCTGAACAAATGTAGTTAACCTGCATCTGCCAAAAAAATTTTTTTAGTGAGCGAACAATGTTTATTTTATTTTTTTTAATTCTCTTTATTCATTTTAGAAGATTTACAAAAACAGAGCCTTGGGGCATTCCCCGGCTTAAAAAGTACCACGTAAAAATGTACCTAACAACAAGTTATCTGCCTAAAAAAAAACACAAACAGTGCTGTTAGCGACAGAAAAAAGAAAAAAAAAACAACAATAAACAAACAATAGAACATCACTGCTCAGCCACTCCATTTAGAGAAAATATGAAAGGAGAATGTGCAACTCGTCTTCGATAGGGGTGAGGTTTTCCAAGAGCAAACTCAGGTACTAGACCTAGGATGCTAAGGGTTCAACTAAGACCCCTTTCACACCACACAGCCCATAGCATCGGCGGTAAAACGCCGATATTTGTAGCTGCGATTTACCGTTGGATTTGCGGTGCTTTTACCCCCCGCTAGCGGCCGAGAAAGGGTTAAAACCCCCGGAAAAATGCTGCAATAGCAGCGTTTTGACGGCGGTATTACAGCACTGCCCCATTGATTTCAATGGGGAGCAGCGGTGGAGGAGCGATGGAGGAGCGGTGAGTTCACCGTTCCTTCACCGCTCCAAAGAAACTGCTGGCAGGACTTTTTGTGACGCCCTGCCAGCGCACCGATGCAGTGTGGAAGCCCTCAGGCTTTCACACTGCAGACAATGGAGCAGCAGTTTGAGGGCGGATTGCAGGTGCTATTTCTAACGCTATAGCGCCTGCAAAACGCCCTCGGTGTGAAAGGGGTCTTAAGGGTTGACATGAGGGTCTTAGTAGGAGTTAGCACGGAAGGAGTAGTTAATGGGTGTCAGATAAATCGTCTACTCTTGAGCGGCGTTAGTGGAGGCAAAGTCAAGCCATAGTTTCCACACTTTGTCGAATTTAGCAGTACACCAATGGGAGCGATATGTGACTTTATATAATGGTATTGTAGAGTTGACCAAGGCTTTCCAAGAGTTCAGAGAGGGCGCTTCTGATTGTTTCCATTTTAGTAATATTGCTTTATGGGCGTAAAAAAGCAGAAGTCCTATGAGGGTCTTAGTTGCTGTGCGGTGCGCTAAAGAGCCCACCAGGCCCAGCAAGCAGACTGGTACAGTCAGCGGGATCGGGATTGTTAACAACAAGGCTATAAATTGCGTCACCTCTACCCAGAAAGAGTGTACTTTGGGGCAGGACCACAACATATGACAGAAACCGGCCTCTAGATTACCACATTTCCAACAGCTTGGATAGGCCCCAGGATAAATTTTATTCAGCCGTTGCAGCGTTAAATACACCAGGTGTAGGATCCTGAATTGAATTAAGCGATCCTTAACTGCCACTAATTGGGGAAAACGGCATTCCCACATATCCTCCCAATCCTCTGTGTCTAGTTCAGGAAAGTCCACCCTCCATTTGGCTTGGAGAGTTTCAAGCCCGAAATGCATTGATGGTAGTAGTGCCCTATATATGGTGGATAGGGGTTTTACCAGTTCATCATTCCGGAGGAGGGATTCTATAGTGGAGTGAAGGAGTAATAGTGGTTGAGATTCAAATATGGAAGAGAAGCCGTGTCTAAGCTGTAGATATGTAAAGAAGTAACAGTTGGGTAAGTCATGTTTCTGTTTGAGAGTGTTAAAGGGCAGGATAGCCCAGTCAGCACATATATGGTCAAGTACCCTGATGCCCCTTGTTGCCCATAAGCTCGGGTCAGGTATAGTGTGGAACTCTGCTAGGAGCGGGTTGAGCCACATGGGGGTATCAGGGACCACCTGTTTGGTTCTGTTTTGTGTTTACAAATTTGCAGTTGCCACACCTTTACCACAGATGTCATACAGTGTGTGAGAGTCACAGGTGCTCAGGGGCCTCTGTATAGTGCATTTCTCAGTGATTCAAAGGACCCCAGCGACGCTGCTTCCAGTACCACTGAGGCGTTAGTATCATCTGAGATCACCCAATTATGTGTGTGGGCAAGTAGGGCTGCAAAAAATACTTTTGGAGGTTTAGACAGGTCAGACCCCCCTCCGTCCAGGGTCTACGGAGGATAGACTTACTAAACCTGGGGGTTTTAGACTTCCATAAGAATGAAGAGAGGATGGCATCTAATTGTGTAAAGAATTTTTTGGGTATACATATTGGAGTGTGTCTGATGACATATAGAAAAATGGGGAGGCACTTAATTTTGAATAGGTTTATTCTGCCTATAAGTGATAGGGGCAGATTGTCCCAAGCTCTTAGTTTGGATTTAAGGGTTCACAATAGGGGAGTGAGGTTCAAGTCATCAGCGTATAAAGCCAATTTTTCAATGATGGAGCCCACTCGTATGCCTAACACAGCATTAGAGTGACGGATGGCAGTGGCTAGGGGTTCCATCACCAGGGCAAACAAAAAAGGGGAAAGTGGACATCCCTGCCTAGTTCCCCGTTGTATCTGGAACTGTTCTGAGAGCATGCCCCCTAGTTTAATTTGTGCTGTTGGGGATTTGTATAGAATGGTGATCCATTTACAAAAGGTGGGGCCGAATCTAAAGGCTTGTAGAACTATAAGCATATAATCCCAAATGACAGTGTCGAAAGCCTTCTCCACATCCAAGGTCACCAAGACCCTAGTCTGGGAGGAGGTTGGGGGGAGTTGCAAATGTGTCAACACTCGTCTCAAATTTATGTCTGTGGATTTTCCAGGCATAAACCCAGTCTGGTCTATGTTGACAAGGGAGGGTAATACTTTAACTAATCTAGCAGCGAGAATCTTGGTCAGGATTTTTAAGTCATAATTTAGAAGTGAGATAGGCCTGTATGAAGCACAAAGGCTCGGGTACTTCCCAGGTTTGGAAATGAGAACTATGTGGGCCTGGTACAAGGTAGGTGGGACCCATTCTCTAGACATTGCGCGTAAAGGGCTTGTAGTCTAGGGGCCAACCTCTTTGCGTACATCCTATACCAGTCTCCAGGTAGACCGTCTGGTCCTGGCGTCTTAGCAGGGGCAAGGGATGAGATCTGGGCATCCAGAGCCCCCACATCTTCCCGCTCCAGAGAGGGAAGGGAGAGATTCCGGATTTCTTCTATCATGAGTTCAGTAGAGACAGGCAGAGATTGGCTAAACAGCTCCCTGAAGTAGTTCCCAAATTCCTGAAGTATGGCTTTTGTGCCCACAATCGTTTCTCCATCAGGTGTATGTAGTTCAGATACTACCGTCTGATAGCGTGGGTCAGCAACAAGATTAGCTAACAGTCTGCCGTTCTTGTCACCTGACTCGAAAATTCTACCAGCTAATAAATTACTGTCATGGTTTGTTAAGGTGGTATAGTGGAGGTTTACCTCTCTTCTCGCCTGTGCCAATAGCAGATAGGCCTCCGGAGAGGGGTTACGTGCAAAGCAGTCGGCCGCTTCAGATGCACGGTCTTCAAGTTGTGAAGTCAAGAATTTATAGTCAGCCCTTGCCGCTTTAATGGCCGAAATGTAGTAACCCCTCGTGGTCGATTTGAAAGCTTCCCATACCGTTTCTACAGAAGCCGTATCCTCATTGGCAGGCCAGTAAGAGTCTAATAGTGGAGTGACAGTGTCTGCAACTTTTTCATTTTGGATCCACCGCGGAACTAATCTCCAGGTGCCTGGGTCACTCCTCTCGCCCACACTGAGACGTATCTCCAAGGGGGAATGATCTGATAGCCCCGTCGGGAGATAGGAGGTCTCGGATAGCTTTGAGAGAATAGAAGCGCTGCCAAATGCCAGGTCGATCCTTGAGCTCGATTTATGGGATGAGGACAAGTGGGAAAAAGCCCTGGCAGAAGCGTACCTCCATCTCCAAAGTTCAGTGAGGGCGAAAGTGTCGGCCCAGTGCCTGAGTTCCAGGTTCCCCCTACGTTGTGTGTTAGAGGAGTCAAGAACAGCATCTAGAATGGAGTTAAAGTCCCCCCCCCCCCAATTAATACATGAGCAGATTGGAAGGGTGCAAGTTTTCCATATACAGTATACAGTATGGAGAAGTCTACTGGGGGGGGGGGGGGGGTAAATAGACATGCCCACATAACTGCATGTATTTCCAGCAATAAAATTATAAACCTTCCTCCAGGGTCTGTAATGACCCTCACAACCTTGCAGGGAAGAGACTTGTTAATAAGTATCGCTACCCCTCGGGCATACGTGGAGTAGGTGGTGTGAAATGCTTGCCTGACCCATGCCCTGCGCAGGGCGAGGACTTTGCTGCCAGTCAAATGCGTTTCCTGGAGAAACAATATATGGGGTTTGTGTGTGTTGAGGTATTTAAACAATAAGGACCTTTTGAATTTGTTATTAAGCCCTCGGATATTCCAAGAGAGCAGCGTAATTTCAGACATTAGTACACCTGTGGAAAAAATGGTTAGCAGGAGTAATCAGATTAATAGGTAGTGGTATGAGTTTCTGGCGGTCTAGTACACAAATAAATCTTGAAGTGTGTATATAGAGAGAGCAGATGAGTGGTGAGCACATTTAAACTTAAACTGTAGGGTGGGTGAGCGGCCCTACACATAACAACAAAAAATAAAATAAAAAATTAACTCCCTGCCACGCAGCCTATTCCCCAACGTAACTTGGCTTGTAGCTTTATCCCGAAACCTATAACAAAATCTGCGACTTAATAGTATCCAATGGGGCATAAAACTGAGTGTATTACGACCCTGGAGTGGAGTCACAGCGCTCTATCAGAGTCTACAAGCTTGTTCAGTTTGTGGATTAAATTCGTAGGGTAGCCACTTCCGTTGGTATGCGTCCCAACTCGGTAAGAGGGAACAGGCTGTAATTCCTCCAGGTAGATGGGGAACATCTGGTCACCCACTTCTTAGAGAGCCAACAAACCGTGGGGATCAATTGTAAATCTCTTATCGATGTATCCTTGGGGTGGCTCCGGTGCTTACAGGAAGTTTGGTAGGCTGGGGTTGGCAAGGATGTGTGAAATCCGTGCATCAGATCACATTTGTGGGGAAAGATCTTTAGTGTAATTTGATCAGCCAGTCGTCAGCATCTGCTGGGTTGTCAAAAAATCGGATTGCTCCGTCGTGCTGAACCCGCAGGCAGCTAGGGTAGAGCATGCTGTATTTTATGTTCTTATCTCGGAGCCGTCTACGAACATCATTGAAGGTTTTTCTCTTCCGCTGCAAATCAGCCGAAAAGTCAGGGAAGAGGAGAACGGAGGAGTTTCCATATTTGAGTGTGGGATTTTTGCAGGCTTCAGAGAGAATCCTGTCCCTGTCCCGGTAGTTAAGGAAGAGGACCAGAAAAGGCCTGGGAGGGTTCCCCGTGATGGTATGGCCCGTGGGCACCTCAACCACATAGGTGGGTGGGACGTCCGTGAGGCCCAGAAGATTTTTAAAGAACTCCTCCGCAAATTCAGCTGGGCGATCCCTTTCCTCTTGCTCAGGCAGTCCCAGGACTCTGATATTGTTGCGCCTGAGGAGGTTTTCAGCGTCATCAGACTTTGCGACTAGGGACTGTACTGTGCGCTGCAATTCAGCAATGGAGGTGGCATGGGTGGCTATTAGATCTTCGTGGCTGATATTCTAGATTCAGTTTCAGACATTCTCCCCCTTATTTTGTCGAGATCATTCCTTATGAGATTACACTCCTCAGCAAGATGGTCGATGCGCACCAGCAGTGAGGTCCTGCTCTGCTCAATCGCAGCAAGGATCATGGTTGTACTATCAGGATGTAGTGGGGCTGGTACTTCCGCCGCCGAGACCCCCTCAGGACCCATCTCCATTTCGGCCAACGAAACCCAAAGTCGATTGACCAGTGTGGGATCTGGCAGCGGGGAAGGGGATGGTGGCAGCCAGAGTGGTGAGTTAACCGTAGTGATTTCGGGATTCTTTTTCCCCTTTTTGGAGGAGGACAGCTGGTAGGTCTCCAGGGGGATCCCTACAGAGGGCAATCCTCCCCAGTTCAGCGATCAGGAGGCTGCTAGGGGTAGTCCAGATCTGCAGCAGGCAATGAGGATCAGGAGGTCACAGCCTGGATAGGCAGCCCCCCACCTTTAAGCAAACTCCCCAGGTAGTGGGGATGGCTGGCTGGGTGTACCAGGTAGGTAAGGCCCAAAGTCCAGGGGGAGAGGCAGGATGGTGATAAACCTGGGCCCCAGACCCACTATATCAGCCCACACAGGCAGTCTTACCAGGCAGTCTATACAGGGTAGCACATCTGAATATAGCAGGTAAATTGATGGATGGTGGGGCAGATGTGAGCTGATGTGGCCGCACTCCGGAGCCCAAGGCCGGCCATCCGCGGCGCACCTCCGTGGGGCAGCGGCCCAGGAAAGAGCAGTGCTCGGCAGGCTTAACTAGGCCGGACTAGGCCGGACTAGGCCGTGGCCATGACGGGGCGGTTTCAGCAGTCCGGCAGGCTACCGGATCACGCCAGGTAGATGGATGGGCAGTCAGGATGGCGAGGGGGAGCCCTTTACCTCGCTGTTGGGCCGAAAACAGCTCCCTCCAACTGTGTACAGGCCGGGAAGATGGTGGCGGCCGCGGACATACAGGCTCGATGGCTCTTTGAGTGACAGCGGGCGAATCCTCCACAATACAGGCCCAGTATTTGGCAGGGTATGGAGAGGAGCAGGCAGGAAGGTAATCTGACAGTTTTTATTGTATATTGGTGCACGGATGGCTTAGGATGGAGAATAGGATACCCGGAGCTCCTAACGCGTCTGCGCCGCCGCTCACATCCGGACACGCCCCCCCCCGAACAAACGATGTTTACTACGAACGATTACTGTGCCCACCAGCCTGAAACATGCCATTTTAAACTGTACAACAGTAAAGAAAAGCACATGGAGCAGCAAGAACGTAATAAGAATAATAGTAACACACGACAAAATACTTACTTTTTTTGCAGCACTCTCTTGATTCTTCTGTACTGATCCTGCTCCCTCAATTTGAGGTCTGACCATCGTTTCCTCAGTTGATCCTTGGATCACCACACCCCAAAATTCTTGTGCAGACTTTTCACAACTTTAGCCATGATCTTGGCCTTTCTCACATTTGGGTTTGGGTAAGGTCCATGCTTCCCATCATAGTCGGCCCTCTTTAAGATGTCCGCCATCTCCACCATCTCTACAAAGGACATATTTGAGGTCTTAAATCTCCTCCGGGATCGGGACGTTCATGGCTCTGGGCTTTCGTTGTTGCTGCTGCTGTCTTCGTGCACTTGTTCTTTCTCCGCCATGTGCTCTCCCACTGCGCCGAAAGAGAAGGGAATATATTATAAAGAAGATCAGGGGCGGATGGGCGGAGTTTTACGCATGCGCAGTGTATATAAAGCGGAACACGTGTGCGTCGTACCTACGATCTGTGAGCGGAGGAAGGAGTAGCGGAAGCACCAATCGTTCTAACAAAGGTACAATATTAACTTGGGGCATCAATGGGCCTATACTGCTTATAGATTGAGGCCTATATTGGGACATGATTATGCGAGTTTAGCCTGACATTAGGGTTTGTCTTGTGTTGTGTCTTGCAGATAACATGGATCGATTCAACGATCATGATTGCCTCCCCCAATTCATTGATTTGTACAGAGAGCTGCCCTGTCTGTGGCAGACAAAACACCCCTTTTATACAAATAGACTAAAGAGGAAGGCAGCACTGGATAAATTCCATGAGATCAGGAGCAGCAGCAGATGACGTTTATGTCCCCAGGCTGTGGTACTATGACAGACTGCGATTTCTGTCAGACCAGACTAAAATCAGGCCATCACTCTCAACTCTTCCTTCCACTCTTCCTTCCACCCCAGCTGAGGCTTCTGATGTCCAACCTGGGCCTTCCACCCAGGAAGAAGATGTGGAGGAGCCCAGCTTGAGTCAGGTATAGCATTGTTCAACATATTTCTCAAAATTGTGTGTGATTGATGAAAAATAAACTAAAACTATGTCCCTTTTTCATACACAGGAAAGCCTCAGCCAGGAGGAGGCTGTGGAAAGTGGCAGCCATGAGGTGGTGGGGGTAAGTGGCAGCCAGGAGGTGGCCGGGCCCAGTAGCCTGACAGAATCCCAGGTCCCTCCCCTCCGCCTTCAACAAAAAAGGCCCAGTAAGGGGAGGATCATGGAGGAGTCAGCACTTGGGTTAATTCGGCAGGCTTCTGCGGCCCTCAGAATCCCCCCCAGTATTCTTGAGGCCTATGCCTGCATGGCTGCCAACAAAATAGAGGAAATGGAGGTGGGCCAACGCCTCTTTTGTGAGGAAGTTATATATATGGCCCTAAATAAGGGGTTGAGGGGTGAACTCACAAGCAAAACCCACCTGTGTGAGCTGGACTATCCTCCTCCTCCTCCACCTCCTGCCACAACTCCAACACCAGAGCCACAGCCTGGAAGCAAGCGTGGAAAGAAGTGTGTAAGGAAGACAAGAAAGTGATGGCCTGGGTTCGGTCTGGTCTGGCAAAAGATGCAGACTGTGGTAAGACCAAAGCCTGGGGGCATATAACACCTACTGCTGTTCCTGATCTCTCGGAGTCCTGGACCTGATTGTGCTCCCTATTAAATTGACTCAATTTTGCATGTCAAATAGTTGATGTGTGCCCTGGGTTACAAAGGCTTCACTAATTTTACCAGTTTATCCAGCGTTGCCTTCCTCTTTATTTTGTTATGACCCCTTAATAAATGTTTTTTTTTTCTTAAATCATTGGCTATGTCTTATAATTAGTTTGTGAGTAGGCAGGTACATTTCAAAAATACAATGTCAAATTAACAAGGGACACCAACACCAGCCAATCTCTTTGAGGTAAGATAATAATGGTGTTGTAGAAATAACAAAGAAATCAGTTTTTCAGAACTCAGCAGCAAAACAACTTCTTAATTCTAGCATTATAAAGAAGAAGAGAATGCGCTGCATTAAAAGATTAAAAAATGTGCAGCGTGACGAATGTGCTATCACCATTACGAACGCTAGTTTTACCAGACTGAACACTTCCGTCTCGTACTTGATTCAGAGCATGCGTGGAATTTTGCAGGTTTTTTTTATCGTAAAATTTGAGAACCGGCTCTCAAATTTCTGTTGTCAAAAATTCCGACAAAAAATTTCTGATGGAGCCTACACACGGTCGGAATTTCCAACAACAAGCTCCCATCGAACATATGTTGTCGGAAATTCCGACCGTGTGTACGCGGCAAAAGAGTGGTCATTCTGTGCATGCAACAACTATATCACCAATTCTCCACAAATGTGGCTTGGGAGGGTTGCAAGAAAAAAAAAACACTCCTCAAGAAAGGCCACATGCAGTCACAACTGAACTTTGCCAAAACGCACCTTAAAGATCATGAGGCCACATGGAAAAGGGTATTATGGTCAGATGACACTAAAATCAAATTATTTGGCCTCAACACCAAATTATATGTCTGGCGAAAAATCCAATACAACTCACCATCCAAATAACACCATTCTTACAGTAAAGCGTGAAGTTGGAAATATCCTGTTATGGGGGGTGTTTCTCTGCAGCAGGGACTGGGGCACTTGTCAGGAAAGAAGGAAAAATGGATGGGGCAATGTGAGTGTAATGTGACCGTTCATGTTTACTGTAGTGTCAGTTTAGTGTTTCAGGGCAGGTTACCTGCAGTATATTGAAGTGTGTCAGTGTAGAGAGTGTCAGGGCGGTTTTACTGCAGTATATTGAAGTGCGTTAGTGCACTTTTACTGCAGTATATTGAAGTGCGTGTATGCACATTTACTGCAGTATATTATAATGTGTCAGAGTGTGTCTGTGTAGTGAATACTCAAGTTAAAATGCACCAAAAATCACTTTCCATTGATTAAAGCACATCCAAGTATACATTTCTGCATACCTATTACATTTCGGTAATAAGTCCCCCCCCCCCCCCCCCCATCATGTCTGGGAGGCCAACAATGAGAGGCAAACTTTCCCATGGCACTGTGAGGGGGCCAGCAGTGTCTGTGTCCACTGGCAAAGGTGGACGTGGTCTGTCCTCAGGCACTGAGCAATTTCCTCTGTTTAGTGATGTTGCCCATGCTATCCAGCCACAGCATGCAGAGAAGGTGTTGGCCTAGCTTACTAAACCATCCTCATCCTCATCACCCAATACCTGTTGTGTTCCTGCTAGAGCAGACTCTGTGTGGCATTATGGACAGGGCACTCGCCGCAGAGAAGCAGGAGGAAGAGGAGGACTTCCTTTCCTCTCAAGGCCTGCTTTATGCAGACACCATTCTTGCGACGCCACAGAACACACAAGAGGAGGAGGATTCTGGCAGTTTTGCAGGCATTGAAACACTGGAAGACATACGTCAAACATTAAGAGAGGGTTTTCTGTCCCCAGAACCCTTGGGAGTGGCTGGGAGGAGTCAGTTCCAGATACTGTAATCCTCAGCGACCCCAGGGATCCTGCTTCTCATGCCACTGCAAACTTGCAGTGCATGGGCTCCTTCATTCTTCAAAGCCTGCAAAAGGACCCAAGAATTTGTGGCATCAAGGAGAAGGATCACTATTGGTTGGCAACCCTCCTTGACAGTGGCAGTGTGTCCATTAAGGGCGCACAGGCGCCGCCCCTTCTGTCACAGGCACAGTGGCTGCATTTGATGGGCACAGTGGCTGCATTTAATGGACACAGTGGCTGCATTTTATGGGGCACAGTGGCTGCAATTGATGGCAAAGTGAGGCTGCAATTGATTTTTTCTTTCAGTATTTTTTAGAATTTTGCAGTTTGTTTGCGCCCCCCCAAAATTTTGAGCACCAGCCGCCACTGCTCCTTGACCACCGTTACAAGGGGAAAGTCTTGGAACTCATCCTGTTCTCACAGAGCGAGCAGAGGATGAAATATCTTGAGGACACTTTAAAGAAGAGTTTATGTAATGCCTTTCCAGACTCTGCTAGGTTACAATCTCATGGAAAGGCTAGTTTTGAAGCTTCTGTTGCTCAAGACTCAATAGAGGAGCCACCTCAGTGATAAATTTTAAAACATTTTTTACCCTCGGCGCCTTGGGATATTTCAGCTTCCACATTTCATTGGCAGTGTCTACATCATATGGTGGGAGATTATCTAGGGGTGAAAACCGACATGGAGAGCTTTCCAGTTGATGATCCACTGGGTTACTGGGTCATGAGAATAGACCACTGGGCAGAACTTGCCCAGTATACAATTGAGCTGCTGGGCTGCCCTGCATCCAGCATGCTTTCTGAATGGACATTCAGTGCTTCTGGAGGTTTTGTGACAGATAAAAGAGCGCAACTGTCTAGACTCTGCTGACCGGCTGTCAGGACTGGGCTCTCAGCCCTCCCTTCTCAGTGCTCAGCTGGCGGTTAATTGCCAGCACTCATCATTCCACATCAGCAGACTCTCTGCTGTGTTCCTGTTGAAGACTTGCCTGGCTGACGTCCCTTCTGGTTCCTGATCCTGTCTGCTGCCTCTGACTATGCTGATCTCTGGCTTCCTGATTTACTGGCTTGCTCTGACTACCCACTTTTGGCTACCGTACCCTGGCTATGTTTTGAGTATGTTTACTAGTTGCACCATTTTTACCATTACATTAAAAGGTGTGATTTTAACAGCATTTTCTGTCTCCGTCTGATTCATGGTTTCTGATAGTAGGCAAAGGCCATGAATTCAGAAGATGCAGATGGTCCACCTAGTGGTAATATTTTTGCCAGATTGAATGAGCAGGACCACCGCATGAATCAGCATAAATAAGTTTGCCATAGCGTTACAGACACTTCTGATTTGCAATGTTCACCTGGATCCTCCCACTGTGGCTGTTCAGGTACAACATATGGGGCAGGCCATCCCTGCTGCTGCTCCAGTCTCGAATATTACCTCTATAAGACATATGTCTGTTTCTGCTCCGCTTCCCCAGCGATTTGGGGGCGATCCAGTTCAATGCAGAGGATTTCTCAACCAGGTTGGGATATACTTTGAGATGCTGCCCCAGGCATTCCCCACAGACAGAAGCAAAGTAGGCTTCATTATTTATTTTGCTTTCCGATAGAGCCTTGGCCTGGGCAAACCCTCTACGGGAGATGCAAAATCCATTGTGCTGAGTTACCCTGAGTTTGTGGCTTCCTTTTAAAAGGGTATGTAACGTTCCTGCGCGCTCCACTTTTGCTGCCAAGAGCCTCTGTCCATCAAACCGAGTACGAGAACTGTTTCCGATTACGCCATTGAATTACGTACTCTGGCAACAGAGGTAGCTTGGAAAAATTAGGCCCTAGTGGCTGCTTTTTCTCATGGTCTCTCGGATAACATCAAAGATGAGAAGGCAGCCTGAGACATACCTACAGGTCTGGAGAGGTTGGTCATGTTTGCCATTCTCATTGACTGCAGACTCCGAGAAAGACCTTCCTTTAAGGAGCGCTTGCGGAAGCCTCCTGTACGTTTGGCTCCAAGCTTTGCAGTCCCACCCTTCCCTCCCTCACCTCCCAAGCCTTCTGGTACAGAGTCCTCCAGTGAAGTAGAACCCATGCAGTTGGGCTTCACATGTCTCTCTGTGGAGAAGAGGGCCTCAGGAATTCATCATTGATGTCCTCTGAGATATGTTGCAGCAATGTGTGGTGGTTTATCTTAACGATATCCTCATATATTCTAATTCCCTAGAGAGCCAGCACACATATGTCCCCCGTTTGCTACAGAGGCTGAGAGATAATACCTGTATTGTAAGTTGAAGTGCAAGTTTCATCGTGAACAGGTTACATTTCTGTGTTGTGTCATTTCTACTGCTGGTTTTTCTATCGACCCAGAAAAAATATCTGCAGTTCCGTAGGTCCGCTACAACGTTTTCTTGGCTTTGCCAATTATTATCGGAAATTTATTCAGAACTTATGTTCTCTGGTCAAACCCCTGACTGATATGACCAGAAACGGTAACCCACAGAATTGGTCTCCGGATTCCATTAAAGCCATTGAGTCTCTCAAGGCTGCCTTTGTTTCAGCTCCCATGCTGGCACATCCTGATCCTACGTTACCTTTCATCCTTGAGGTTGATGCACCTGAGACTGGAGTAGGTGCCCTTCTGTGTCGACATCCTACCTCTGAGAGCGCTATGCATCCTTATGGCTACTTTTCTAAGAAATTGTCTCCTGCAGAGTGCAATTACGAGATTGGGAACAGAGAATTGTTAGCTATCATTTTAGCTCTGAAATAATGGAGGCATCTCCTTGAAGGTACCACTGTGCCGGTACTCATTTTGACTGACCATAAGAATCTCACATTCTTGTCTGAGGCAAAACACGTATTTCCCAGAAGGGCGCAATGGGCTTTTTTTTCTGTCAAGCTTCAATGACATAGTTTCATTCTTACCCGGTGCTAAGAATGTAAGGGCTAACGCATTGTTGCAACAGTTTTCCTCTGCTTCCAATATGGAGTCGGTTCCTGTTCCTGTGATACCTCCCGATCGTATTCTGGCCACTGTTCGTACTAGTCTTACTTCACCTTTGAGTGACAGAATTCTTGCCTTCAGATCCATTCTCCTCCCGAGAAACCTAGTGATCACTGCTTTGTCCCTGAGAATCTCTGCACTGCTTTGCTCCAGACTTACCATTCTCCCAAGGCAGCTGGCCACCCAGGGAAGAATCAACTAATTTGGGCTATTTCTCAACAATTCTGGTGGCCCAGTCTCTGTGCTGATGTGACCTCCTTCGTAGCTGCTTGTAACCCCACGACATCTTCCAGTGGGCCTCCTACAACCCATTTCCAATGAAGAGAGGCCTTGGACCCACCTCTCTATGGATTTTATTGTGGAGTTACCCACTCCCAGGGCAACACAGTTATTTGTATGGTGGTTGACCAGTTCTTGAAAATGTCTCATTGTATTCCACTGGAGAAGTTGCTTACATCTAAAGAACTGGCATCCATTTTTGCTCGAGAGATCTTTCGTTTACATGAGCTACCCAAGGTTATCATCTCGGACAGGGGTAGTCAGTTTGTCTCCAGGTTTTGAGGTAGGTGAGGTTTAAAAAAGATAAGTCCTTCAAGTCCAACCTATGTGTGTGATTATATGTCAGAGGAGCATCTCTGTGATCTTCGTTCCACTTGGGTGCAGGTCCAAGAGTCCTTGCTACGTCAGTGAGAGGTACAGACTCCATGCTGACCACAGGCACCTACCTGTTCCCTCCTACCAGGTTGGGGAGAGGGTCTGGCTGTCATCTCATAACCTCTGACTCTGTGTTCCCTCACTGAAACTGGCACCACGGTTTATTGGGCATTTCCGTATTCTCCATAGGATCAACCCAGTGGCTTACGCATTAGACCTTCCAACATGCGTATTTCAAATGTATTCCATGTCTCCTTTTTAAAACCTTTAGTGTGCAACCGATTCACCACCTCAGTACCACTTCTTCGCCCGGTTCAGGTTGAGAACCATGAAGAGCATGAGATACAATCGATCATTGACTTCTGTAGGTTTTGGTTCCGTACCTGGTTTATTGGTAAGGGTACAGTCCGGAGGCAGGGCCGTCTTTAGCGCGGGGCAAATAGGGCAGCTGCCTAGGGCCCAATCATTGTTGGGGGGCCCAAAGAAGCTGCCAATTGAACCCGCGTTGATGCTCACCAGAGTTCTCGTGCAACCAGCAGCCTGCACGGACGCTCTGTGGGTTTAGCTGCTCTTCTTTAGCTGCTCTGTTAGGTTTTTTAGATACTGGGAGAGGATTTGGGGAGGAAGAAAAGCTCTACACTGGAAAGGGGGGATGTGGGGGGAGACAGGGGGGTGAGCTCTGAACTGGAATCTGGGGGGAGAGCTTAGTACTTAGGGGGATGGAGAACTTGGATATACACAGCCCTCAATCCTGCACGCAATACAAAGATTAGCCCTCAACTCTGCACTTTGCACATAGCGCACCCCTCAACCCCGCATTCAATGTGTAGTGCACCCCTCAACTTTACATTCCATATGTAGCGCACCCCCTCAACCCCGCATTCCATACAAAGTTTGCCCCTCAACCCTGCACTTTGCACATAGCACACCCCTCAACCCTGCATTCCATACATAGGGTACCCCTCAACCCTGCATTCCTTACATACTGCAACCCTCAACCCTGTATTCCATATATAGGGCACCCCTCAACCCTGCATTCCTTACATAACTCACCCCTCAACCCTGCATTCCATAAGTAGGGCACCCCTTAACCCTGCATTCCTTACGTAGCACACCCCTCAACCCTGCATTCATTACATAAAGCACCCCTCAACCTGCATTCCTTACGTAGCATACCCCTCTGTCATGGTTATGTAGTAATCTTTCTCTGTCAGCTTACCTCTCTTTCATGTGTTTAGAGGCCAGCCACGCTCACCTGACTGCTTATATAATCTTCCCTCAGCATAGCTCCACCTCAGCCTCTAATTAGGAACACTATATTAACCTGTGCATTGCTAGCCAACCTTGCTGATCAACCATTGTGTGTTTAGCTTTTGTGTGCTACTTGCTGTGTCTCCTACGTCTGATTCCAGTTACCGTTCTTGGCCTGTTCTCGACTACCCCCGTCCGCTTGTGACCCTGACCTTTGGCGTGTTCTATGTTTATCCTTGTCTGCTAGTTGCCCCGACCTTGGCTTATCCCTTTACTATCCTTGTTGTTCCAGCCTGCTGCTTCCTATTTCTCCTGTAGTCTACCATGAGCGTGAGCTCTGAGACCCTGGGGGCCGCGACCTGGAGCCAGACTGCAGCGCAGTCCATCCTCACCACTAGAGGCTCTGGTGAACACCTGCTGGCTCTTAGACCTGCTTCCTGAACCTCCCAGAGTTCAATCTGCAGCAGTCAGTCCTAGGGTCCACTACCTTAGCAGTGCACTCCTGACTCCTACGGAGTGCATCTGTCACCTGGACTCAGGTGACCTGACACCCTCAACCCTGCACTTTGCACATCACTCACCCTTTAACCCTGCATTCCTTATGTAGCACACCCCTCAACCCTGCATTCCATACATAACACACCTCTTAACCCTGCACTCGGCAGGTAGCGCAACCCTCAACCCTTCACTCTGCAGGTAGTGCACCCCTCAACCCTACACTCTGTAAATAACGCACCCCTCAATCCTACACTCTGTAAATAATGTACCCCTCAAACCTACACTCTGTGAATAACGCACCCCTCAACCTACACTCTGTAAATAAAGCACCCCTCAACCCTACACTCTGTGAATAATGCACACCTCAAACCTACACTCTGTAAATAGTGCTCCCCTCAACCCTGCACTCTTTATGTAGCTCACCCCTCAACCCTGCAGTCTGCACACAGCTCACCCCTCAACCACACACTCTGTACATAGTTCACCCCTCAACCACGCACCTGTACGTAGTTCACCCCTCAACCGCGCACTATGTACATAGCTCAACTCGGCAGCCTTGATGAAGCTCACTCCTCAACCATGCACTCTGTACATAATACACTCTTCAACCCTGTACTCTATTTAGTGCACTCCAGAACCCTGCAGTCTGTATATAGTGCAGTCCTGAAATCCTGGTTTATAACAATGCCTCACTATTAGTGCAGTTGAGCAACACTCACAATTTGATCCAGAGGTAATGATGTGCAGTAACCTCTAGCAACCAATCAGTGAACAGTAATGATCTGCTGTAATCTCTAGCAACCAATCAGTGAGCAATTATGATGTGCAGTAACCTCTAACAACCCATCAGCAAGCAGAAATAATGTGCTTTAGCTTTTACCAGTCAGTTTGCGGCAATGATATGCTGCAAGTTCTGGCAACCAATCCCAATCGTTGCCTGATCTGCTGCAGTAAACTGATTTTCAGTGTAGCTGCTATTTAATGTATATCCCAGAATGGGGGGACCCCAAGAAAAGGTTTGCCCAGGGTCCAAACAAACAATATTAAAGGCCGCCCTATCCGGAGGAACGCTCTTGTGTCTCATCCTCGGACGTACATTCTCCTGTCCTCCTCTGTGATTTCCATAGACATTTTCCCCTCAAACCTGGTGGCCCTCTGAGCGGGAGGGGTCATTGAGGAGGGGGTACTGTCAGGGCTGGGCTCTCCCTCCCTTCTCAGTGCTCAGCTGTCGGTTAATTGCTAGCACTCATCGTTCCACAGCGGCTCACCTGGTAATCATTTCCTGCTCATCAGTCCAGCCTACAGCCAGCCCCTTCTGGCTATTTCAACTGCCTGGTTCATTGATTCCTTGCCTTCACCTTGGTCAAACAAATCTGGAGACTCTCTGCTGTGTTCCTGTTGAAGACTTCCCTGGCTGACGTCCCTTCTGGTTCCTGATACTGTCTGCTGCCTCCAACTACGCTGATTTTGCTGGCCTCCTGATTTACTGGCTTGTTCTGACTACCCCCTTTGGCTACCGTATCCTGGCTATGTTTTGACTACGTTTACTATTTGTACCATTTTTACCATTGTATTAAACGATTGTGTGATTTTAACTGCATTTTCTTTCTCTGTCTGATTCATGGTTCCTGGTACTGGCTGACGTTTATCTAAATGAATCAGTCTTGGATTAGCAGCAGCTATCAAGCCCCTGATGCCGATGTCGCCGATTAAATGTTTTCTGGATCTGGAATCTCTGCAAGACTGTCTACACTTCCTAGCTTTGCGGGTGTTGATTTTATCTGGAAGAAATTTTTTTGGTATAGGTTTCATGGGCACAATTAACACAAGGACCAATTTTTCTGCACCTGTTTGACAGGTGCATGTCATTTCAATTTTTTACAGCAAGGCCAATTCTTGCTTTCATCAAGAGTCCGTCTATAGGGTTACGGTGTGAAGGCATGACTAACACACAAAGCCCAATTTTTCAGCACTTCTATCTAAAGTCTGTGAAACAGACACCAGATTACTCATCGAAAAATCTTGAATCTTGTTCTGAGTGCACTAAATTTTGGCCTCATCAGTCATCATACAGACTGACTCCCCAAGCCGTTGTTTACAAAATAATGGTGTAATGGGTAGCACTCTCACCTAGAAATAAAAAGGGTCTTTTATAATAATATAATATAATATGTCTCCTCCCCTAGTCAGTCCTATCCCCATACAGTTAGAACACACTGAAAGAACACACAATTAACCCCTTGATCGCTCCCTAGTGTTAACCCCTCCCCTGCCAGTGACATTTATACAGTATTCATTGCATATTTATAGCACTGATCGCTGTATAAATGTCAATGGTCCCAAAAATGTGTCAAAAGTGTCCGATCTGTCCATCGCAGTACCGCTAAAAATCAGGGGAATTTGTGGGGAAAAAAAGGATGCAAATTTAGTTTGGGTACAGGGTCGCATGACCGCGCAATTGTCAGTTAAAGCGACGCAGTGCCAAATTGGAAAAAGTGCTCTGGTCAGGAAGGGGGTAAAATATTCCGGGGCTGAAGTGGTTAATGGGCAACCAGAATGGGTAATGCCCTTACAGCAACGCATTTACCAAAATTAATGTGCATGTAACAAAATTTTCTTTAAAGAAATGGTTAAATACTTACATATCTCACTAGTTGTACAGTATATACATTTATTTAATCTCTTATTGTTTTTTAGTTTATCAGTGTATTACATTTCAATTAATTTACTATATATGGAAATGTAAGTTTATTACAATAGGTACCCTGAGAATAGGGGTGGCAATGCTCTCTTTTCAGTATAGAATAGAGGGAGGCAGTGGTGTCGCTAGGGGGTGGCTTTTGGGGCTATAGCCCCAAATCTGGGGCCTATAGCCCCGAGTCTCTGCAGGGGTCCCCAAGGGGAGGGGAGACTCTCTGAGGACCCTGATGTAAGTGGGGGCTCTCTGGGGACCCTGATGCAAGGGAGAGGCTCTCTGGGGACCCTGATGCAAGGGGGAGACTCTCTGAGGACCCTGATGTAAGTGGGGGCTCTCTGGGGACCCTGATGCAAGGGGGAGGCTCTCTGGGACCCTAATGTAAGGGGGGCTCTCTGGGAACCCTGATATAAGTGGGGGGGGGGCTCTCTGGGAATCCTGATGCAAGGGGGTGGCTCTCTGGGGACTCTGAAGTAGAAAGGAGGCTCTCTGGATATCTCTCTCTTTTTTTTTTTTTTCAGTTCTAGCATTTCTAATTGTGTCCCGGATATCATTAGTGGATGTGAAGTTATTTAATTAATTATCTAACTCGTTTAATGGACTGTTATCACCTATGGGATTAATATAATATTTAATTGGCGGCCGTTTACCCATTAATTCATCAATTAATTGGCTAATCCATCAGGTCTAGCCTGTATTGGCTTTTGGAATTTATATATCCCCATATGCATCATTGGCATAAACTGGATATTTCCTTTCTTTGATACATTATAACACATACTTGTTTTTACTCACATTTTGAAGCACTTTTTTTATTTAAAACACATTGTATCTACTTTTAACACATTGTGTATTTATTTATTTATTAAATTGGTTACAACCTCATTGTAACTTGAAGTTTATATATATTTTTGTGCACCTGGGATTGTCACGCAAGCACTTATATATTTTACTATACCACGACATTTGTCTTTTAACCTCACCTGCTGATCTAAATAGACTAAGGTTGATATTGCGCACTATTTATACTTTAGTATTTATTTTCATATTCTTTTAAGTGTAGGACACACTTTAATGGTGCAGCATATCATTTGGTCATCTTATCTATTTTATTTGGTTTTCTAAAATTTTAATATTTTTAATTCTCTTATCAGCGCTTTAGTACTCACTTTGCACAGTACATTTTTATAGCACTGATCGCTGTATAAATGTCACTAGTCCCAAAAAAGTCTTCTACAGTGTCCGATATGTCCGATGCAGTCCCGCTAAAAATCACTATTACTCGTTAAAAAAAAAATAATAATAATAAAAATGCCATAAATCTATCCCTGATTTTGTAGACACTATAACTTTTGCGCAAACCAATCAAAATACGCTTATTATTTATTTTTTGTATTTTTTTTCCAAAAATATGTAGAATACATATTGGCCTAAACCAGGGATCCTCAAACTACGGCCCCCCAGCTGTTGCAAAACTACACATCCCATGAGGCATTGTAAAACTCTGACATTCACAGACATGACTAGGCATGATGGGAAATGTAGTTCCTGAAAAACTGGAGGGCCATAGTTTGAAGACCCATGGCCTAAACTGATGAAGAACTTTTTTGGATACTTATTATAGTAAAAAGTAAAAAATATCATTTATATTTTTCAAAATTGTAGGTCTTTTTTTGTTTATAGCGCAAAAAATAAAAACAGCAGAGGTGATCAAATACCACCAAAAGAAACCTCCATTTGTGGGAAAAAAAGGAAATCTATTTTGATTGGGTACAATGTTGCGCAATTGTCAGTTTTAAAGCAACGCAGTGCGGCATTGCAAAAAATGGCCTGCGGAAGCATAGATCTTTTTCTTGTCAGCATCAATGCAGCATCAAATCGTGTCTTTGAAGACAACCAAATTGTCCAGAGGCAGAGTGACATGTTTTACCAATCTTTGAAGGAAAGCATCTATCCTAGTGGGGGAATCCGACAAGGACAAGTCCTCTGAGTAAAAAGGATATAGTTTCAGAAGCCTCTTTGGGAGGACAGATCTCTTCTACACATTCTGCTATTCTTCTTCCATCAATTCTTTATTATCTGGCTAAGTTTTAAAGAAGACATAGATGTTTTCTAAGTTGGATAATACCTATGAGCCTTCTGGGCTGCCCTAGACTCTTCAGCCCAAACCAGCAGTGAGGAGGAGCAGAGGAAAAGAGCAGAAACCCAAGAAAAGGGTGATACAAGAGCACCAACCTGTAGTTTAGTAAAAGCGAAGCATGGTTGCTGCCACGTCTCCAGGATCCAGCACCATTAGAGAAAGCTGGTCGTAACTAAATCGGGCACCCACTGGAAGACAATGGGGCACTGGGACGAAGCATCCCCATAAACCACTCCCCCCCCCGGCATTTCGTCACTACTGCCCATCCAAAGAGGAAGAGAGGGAAGAACGTTTGGAAGAGATCCCTCCGCCATGTTAGAAACGATCTAAAGCCCCATACACACGGTCGGATTTTCCGATGGATTCTGTCCTATCGGACAATGTTGTCGGAAATTCCGACCGTGTGTAGGCACCATCGGACAGTTTCCATCGGATTGTCCGACGGACAAAGTCCTATCTCCTGCTGGATAGATTTTCCGACAACAAAGTCCGATCACACCAAATCCGATCGTGTGTAGCGTAGTCTGACGGACAAAGTGCTACGCATGCTCAGAAGAAATTCTGTGACGGAAGCGCTCGGTCAGGTAAAACTACCTTTCCTAATCGACACAGCACATTCGTCACACTGCAATGTTAAAATGTCTTTAATGCAGCGCATTCTCTTTTTCTTTACAATGCAAGAAGAATGACATGTTTTAGCTGCTCCTATTCACCCGCACTTCTCACAAACTTAGTTCTTTATTAGTTTTCAGGATTTCTAGACTACATGTTTATTTTTACTCAGATCGTAAAAGAATCTTTGTTATATTTTTTGGATGATTTGTCATTTTTGTATTTATTTTTGAAGACATATTTTAAGAAGATTTTTTTATTTTTTTTTTGAGGGGGGTTGTGTGTCTCAACTTAGCAAAACAACATTATTAACATTTCTATTTGTTGCTTAAATTTACTAGGAGTTTGTTTGTTGTTGGTGCCCCTTGTTAATTATACTTTATGATTAGTGAAATGTACCTGCCTACTCACAAATAAACTGTCATTGTAGAAAAGTAAAACACATAGGCAATGATTATTTCAAATCAAAAATACCTTTATTTAGGTCTCAGCAACAAACCAAAGAGGAACGCAGCGATGGAGAAACTTGGGGAATTTGCAAAGCCTTGGACCCCCACGGCAACCATCATTTTTGAAGCATCTAAAATTGGGGGCCTGAGGAGTACGTATCTAAATAATAAGGGAGTGCTATTTGGTCCTGAAGTCCAAAACATCCGGAACTGCAGCAGATGCCAACTAGGTCCCCAGGCTCTGGTCCTACGAGAGGCTCCATCTTCTCTCAGACCAGACTGAATCCAGGTCGTCACTCTCAGGTCTTCCTTCCACGCTTCCTTGCACGCTGTGGCTGTGGTGCTGGTGGGGTGGCAGAAGGAGGAGGAGGAGGCGGAGCAAGGTCACTATGGCAAACATGTGTGAGTGGGGTCATCCCCCCAGCCATCCCCTTATTTAGGACTTTGAGGATGACATCCTCACACATGTTGCGTTGCCCCACCTCCATACCCATCATTTTCGTGACAACCAAGGAGGCAAAGGTCTCCTCGTCGGTGGGTGTGGCATGTAGGGAGGCTGAAGCCTCTCTGATCATCCGGAGCGCTGACTCTCCCGCCTCACCCCCCCTTCTCGCCCTTTTGTAGGGAAGGCGGAGGGGAGGGATTTGGGAGTCAGTCAGGCTCCTAGGCCTACCCCCCTCTTGGCTGCCACTACCCACCTCTTGGCTGCCACTAACCCCTTCCTCCTCCTGACTGCCACATTCCACAGCCTCCTCCTGGCTGAGGTCTTCCTGTGTATGAAAAAGGGACATAGTTTCAGTTATTTGTTCATCAAACACACACAATTTTCATCTAGTGACTGTTGCAAAATGGTTACAAATAGAAAACCATACAATTCTCAGCCCTGCAGTTTATATTCTTGCCCCAAATGTCTCCAACACTACTGTCAGTTGATATGTCAAACACGTTAGGAACTAAGCAATTGGGGATCCTGAATTAACTGAACATCATTTATTTTTCACAAAATTGGTTCCCAAACTACTATACCTGGCTCAAGCATGGCTCCTCCACCTCTTCCAGACTGGAAGGCCCAGGTTGCTCCTTGGAAGCCTCATCAGGGGTGGCCTGCGCGCAAGGAAGCGTGGAAGGAGGAGGCGAGAGTGACTCCGTGACATCAGTCTGGTCTTTGAGAAAATGGAGGCTGTCATAGTACCAGAGCTTGGGGGCATAGACCTCATCTGCTGCAGCTCCAGATTCTTGGGACTTCAGGACCTTCTTGCGCTCCCTGATATACGCACTCCTCAGGCTGCCAATTTTCTGTCTTAACTTACCAACAGTTGCCGTGGGGAACCTTGGCTTTACAAATTCCACAAGTTTCAGCAGGGCTGCGTACCTCTTTGCTTTGTGGCCGTAATGGGGGTGTTTGGCCTGCCATAAAAGGGGAATTTCCCTGTATTTATCAATGAACAGGGGGAGAAAACTCACGTTGTTGAATCCCTGCATAATCTCTGCAAGACACAACATCACACAAAACACTATAAATAATGTCAGGCAAAACTCTCCTAATCTTCTCCATAAAGAAGCCTCAAGGTCTAATCTGTCTAGGCTAGTTATGTACCAACGTCAAATTGTACCTTCGTTATAGCGATCGTCTCGTGCGTGAGCTTTCTCTCCCCTCGTCTCACAGATCGTGGCTACGACACAGGCGTGTGACGTTTTATATACAGTGCGCATGCGTCAAACTCCGTCTGCCCCTGACGATCTTTCTAGTCTATTCCCCACCCCTTCTCTTTACGGCGCAGTGGGGAGAGCACATGGCGGGGACACAGCAGGTGCGCCCGAAATATTGCAGCAACGAGGAGGAGGACGAGGAAAGGCCGGAGGCAGAAACGTCCCGATCCCGGAGCCTGAAATTCAAGGCCTCCAATATGTCATTTGGAGAAATGTTGGAGATGGTGGACATATTAAAGAGGAGCGACTATGATGGGAAGTATGGGCCTTACCTCAACCCCAATGTCCGCAAGGCCAAGATCATGTCTAAAGTTGTGAGGAGGCTGTACAATCATTTTGGGGTACAACGATCCAAGGAGCAACTGAGGAAACGCTGGTCAGACCTGAAACTGAGGGAGCCCGATCAGTACAGAAAGATCAAGCGAGTTCTTCAAAAAAGTAAGTAGTTGTGTTTTGTGTTGGATTTTTGGCTTGCATACTGCTCCATGTGTTTGTATTTTTACAAAGTTGTGCATTAGAAAATGGCCATTTTCATGTTCGTCTGTGCATTCGATCGTACTCAACCTCGATCTTTCTGCCACTGTCATGTTCGTGTGTGTCCATACGATCGTACTCAACCTCGATCGTTCGGCCACTTATAATACGATGTTTGGTGTTTTTTTTGGGGAAAGGAAGTTTGTTCTCACTAGAAATGTCATTAAGAATGTAAAGCCAATTTATTCAATGTAAAGGAGAGGTCACCCAGTAGCTGTTTACCCATCTGGACTCTAGAGCACTAGTGCTGGGACACCCAAACCCACTTTTTATTATGCTTTTCCACACATGTGCTCCAGTGGATACTAGAGGGGGGTCTCCATCAGACAAACTTCTACCAAAAAGCTAGTAAGTTTAGCACCTTTACAAAGTGACTACATTCATGTTGTTGTCATTTGTAACTGGCCAAACAAAAATATTGTCCCTCACTTTCAAGCAATGTTTGACATTTCCTATTTCTGCCCTCAATAGATTGTGTTGCTAAATCTTCCTTTTGTACCTTCTCATAGGGGAGCGAAAACTTGTGACGTCTGAGGAAACCACAAAACCAACACCTCCCAAAGAAGGGGAAAGACCAGAAGCAGAGGAGGAGGAGGAGGAAGGAGAGATCATAGAAATTGGAGAACTTGTCACCACAACAGGTGAGTGTGGGAGAACACAGCTACTGGTAAGCTAATCAATGTATGCCTGCCTCATTTCCAAAACACATTTGTGTTTTTTTTGGTTGTTTTTAGGTGACGTGGATGTTGTGGAAGAAGAATCGCACTTTACCACAGAGAGTGCCCACGTACTCATCGGGGAGATAATGGTCTGCAATCGAGATCTAGATGACATAAAGCAAAACATCAATGATGTTCAACAAAAATTGAAGAACATCATTGATGTTTTAGGAAAAATCTGAAAACGCACCAAGTAATTAACACACATTTGTGGCTGTTTCTGAACACATTTGCAACTTAAGAACTGTGTGAAATTTGGAACATGCACACATTGTGTCCACATGTGCTAGCTCCCATCATGGTGGATGAATGACAACGTTTTTTTGGGGGTGCAACCACTTTACGAACTACTAAAGTGGTTGTGGTGAAGGGGTTGCACCCCCAAAAAACGTCAATTCATCCCCATGATGGAAAATGGCACTTTTGAAGATTCTAGGCATGTGTTTAACCATCTAATGACCATTTTCAGACCCAAATTGTGTGCATGTTCTAAATTTCCACTTTCCAGGGGTGACCCCCCCATGTGATGAAGGCAAGATCAAACACACTTTGAACATATAGTCATGTCTGATCTTGTCTTCACTTTAGAAAGTTGAACTTTCCTAGTTCCTATGTTCTGTTTTGCTCCATGCCTGGTTTTACCAAATGCAGAATGTTTGTAAACAATGTTGTCAAGAACCAAGATCTTGTCAGTTTTGGCAAGAAGTTTGTAAATGCACTTGTGAATGTGTTTCAAGTAAACTTTTTTAATTTTCTAAATGTGTGGCTTCCTTATTTAAAAACAAAAAAGCATTATGTATGTCAAATGTAAAGGATTTGGGGGGCAATGGGTGTTATTTACTAAAGGCAAGTCCAGTTTGCACTGCAAGTTTCTTTTCCAGGGCACTTTTGCACTGCACTTGTAGAGCATAGTAGATTTGACTTATGTAAATGACACCCACAGTGATTTGTTTGAAAACACGTAGCACACCATTTTTGGTAATACACACATTTCTGTCATGGTGATGAAAAGGAGTATTTTGGATGTCAGTTATGCACTACAAACCTTCTCTAGACCAAAGATTAGGTATCAAACACACAACATGAGAAGAATCTTTTTGGGAAGAAGAGACTGTTACCTCCTTTTGCCCAGAAAGTGCATTCCCACTGTTGAAGCTAAAGGGCAAAAATGTATATCTCAAAGAAGCTAGAATATGGAAATGACCAGAAAACATAGGTTTGTTAAAAAAATATTTTTATTTAAAAATGCATCTCACACATCGTCAGGCAGAGCAATGGCCCCCCTACCCACAAAGTACTCCATATATTGCTCGCGGACCACGCGGGCATTTAGAGGGGGCAAGCCTGGACGTGCCGCTTGAAGGGCTGTGAGGTCGGCATTGGAAGGGCCCTCAACATCTGGCCCAACGGTCACCACATAGTTGGTGTTGTGTCTTTTCAAAAAGTTGTGCAATATGCAAGAGGCAAGAACAATGTGGTTGAGTTTGTATTCCGCCAAGTTAATAGCCGTCAAAAACAGGCGGAAGCGGCTGGCCAGGATCCCGAAGGTGTTCTCCACCACTCTGCGGGCTCTCGACAGCCTGTAATTGAAGACCCTCTGGTCTGGGGTGAGGGTCCTCATCGGGAAGGGCCTCATAGGATGGGGAGTCAACGCAAACGCTTCATCTGCGACAAAGACGAAGGGGAGTCCTTCAGCATTCTACTCTGGAGGTGGCAAGCACAGACTGCCACTTTGGAGACGCCAGTAGAACTCCGTGTGCGCAATGGCACCACCATCCGAGATCCGGCCGTTCATCCCCACGTCCACATACAAAAACTTGTATGTCGCCGACACCACCGCCAACATCACTACACTATTAAACCCCTTGTAATTATAATAGTAGGACCCCGAGTTGGGGGGTGGGACGATGCGGACGTGTTTCCCATCAATTGCACCTCCGCAGTTAGGAAAGTCCCAACAGGTGGCAAAGTGGGAGGCCACAGTCTGCCATTCCTGTGGCGTGGAAGGGAACTGTGGAGTGAAACAAGAAAAAAAAAATTAGTCACTTTGCACATAAACATTGCAAGCAGATTAGACACTAAACATCTTGGAACAAGATCAGACTTTTACATTTAAAGCTGGAAAGTATTTGCAACGCAAAGTAGAGGGTCCCCCTAGCAGATGACTCACCCCCCATCAATCCCCCCACTTCTGATGGGCCATTGACAATAACTAGGGGTTTGGGGGGGGGTTTGGACAGGTAACCCTCTGCACTTCATTGATTGCCAAATGGCTCAATAATGTGTGCTAGTTTGGGCAGACCCTCCTTACTTAACACTATTGGCAGCCCACAGGAAAGATAAAATAACATTCAAAATCCCCACACCCCCCCCCCCCCCAAAAAAAAAGGAACGCACATTTGGACATTCTGAAATTACCTAGCAAGCTAATAGGAGGGAAAGAACACAAAAAAAGAGGAAATGGAAAGTATTGAGCCAGCCCCTTGCACTACATGCTTTGCTGAATTCATCCCTAAAGATGCCCACTATAAAGAGGTAGGTATATAGTGTCTATTGACTTTTGGAAAGCCAGCAGATAGAGGATTGGTACCATCTGACAGAGCAGTTGGGGGAGGGGGTTCCTAATGAGTTTGGCACCCCCCCCCCCCCACCAAAAAAATGGGGAAAAAATGGGGCTCTACATGAAGTAAAACACACAGCAAACATTTGTGCATATTTTAGGGGTGTTTGGGGGAAAACAATACTATGCAGCAGAAAAAATACATTGCTTAAGTGACTAGGCCATAGGTGTCTATTGGGGCAGAAGAGCATGCTGGGGAGGTAAGTGAAGGGAAAAATGCATGAAGGAGAAAAGGGGCACAGCATATTAGAGCATATTGCAATCATGGTAATTCGGGAAGGAGGTCAAAAATACAAGACATTAGCAAACAGAGCATACATAGAAGGGAATAGTAAAGTAGAAATGTTACCTTAATATTGTCCTCCTGCAGGACCTGGATGATGGCCTGGGGAGAGATACCTGAAGAGAACTTCAAATCCTGAAGGCTTCTCCCTGTCGCCAAGTACCTCAACGTAGCAACAAGCCTCTGCTCCGGAGTGATGGCTTGTCTCATGCAGGTATCCTGCCGGCTGATAAAAAGGGTTAGCAAAGCCAAAAGACGGTGAAAAACGGGGTCCGTCATCCGGAGAAAGTTCCTGAAATCATCAGGATTATTCTCCCGGATCTCACGAAGCAAAGGCATGTGCGAGAACTGATCACGCTGAAGCAACCAATTCTTGGTCCACATACTCCTCGTTACTCTGTTCATGGACGGGTCTTGGCTCAATTCCGCGTACAGCACGAACTCGGCGACGAGTACGTACGGGAAACATCGCTCACAAACGGTCGGCTGGTCAGAACGGACAAACAGAAAGCACCGATAAACAGCAAGGCCTGAAAGAACGAAATGAATACCAGAAAACGAGCAGACAATAAGCAGTGAAAATCAAAGCGTCCTATATCAAGATATAGGCCGCAATGACCAACAAATGCGAACTGACTACACGCACTAATAAACAGATACGCACGACAAGCACAAACTGAAGAGCAGTAACGATCTGAGTGACAAAACTGAGAAGCGCGAATCGTAAGTCCCCAAACTTCGACTAACTCGCGTTAAACACGGGATCAGCAGAAGGAGCCCAACGGGTGCCTGACGTGGTGCTGAACTTCCCTTTTCTAGTCTCGTGGAAGACGACTTACGTCACAACGTTCTTGCAGACCGGAAATTCCGACAACGTTGTCCGACCGTGTGTAAGCAACATCGGACAAAGTACGACGGACATGATCCGACGGACCTGGTCCTCGGATAATCCGCGCGTGTGTATGGGGCTTTAGAAGTCAGGGCACTTCCATGCACCACTGCCAACAGAAGAAGTGAGACAACTTTTCACTCAGAGGCCTTTTTTATAATAAGGTAAGTGGGTACTAACAGGGGTCAAGAGGCATTTATTTTTGACAATAAAATACAAGTTTACTTGAAAAATTTCCTTTCATGTTGTGCGTGTCTGCTGGCCATCTCCTTCTACAAATTCTTGGATTCCCTGCATACTTTGCAGCTTCTCCTCTGCTAGTTCCTTTCAGTTCCTACAGACTATACAGTGGTGTGAAAAAGTGTTTGCCCCCTTCCTCATTTCCTGTTCCTTTGCATGTTTGTCACACTTAAGTGTTTCGGAACATCAAACCAATTTAAACAATAGTCAAGGACAACACAAGTAAACACAAAATGCAATTTGTAAATGAAGGTGTTTATTATTAAAGGTGAAAAAAAATCCAAACCATCATGGCCCTGTGTGAAAAAGTGATTGCCCCCCTTGTTAAAACATACTATAACTGTGGTTGTCCACACCTGAGTTCAATTTCTCTAGCCACACCCAGGCCTGATTATTGCCACACCTGTTCACAATCAAGGCATCACTTAAATAGGAGCTGCTTGACACAGTAAGGTCCACCAGAAGATCCTTAAAAGCTACACATCATGCCGAGACCCAAAGAAATTCAGGAACAATTGAGAAAGAAAGTAATTGAGATCTATCAGTCTGGAAAGGGTTATAAAGCCATTTCCAAAGCTTTGGGAATCCAGCGAACCACAGTGAGAGCCATTATCCACAAATGGCGAAGACATGGAACAGTGGTGAACCTTCCCAGGAGTGGCCGGCCGCCCAAAATTACCCCAAGAGCGCAGCGACGACTCATCCAAGAGGTCACAAAAGACCCCACAACAACATCCAAGGAACTGCAGGCCTCACTTGCCTCAGTTAAGGTCAGCGTTCATGCCTCCACCATCAGGAAAAGACTGGGCAAAAATGGCCTGCATGGCAGAGTTCCAAGGAGAAAACCACTGCTGAGCAAAAAGAACATCATCTCAATTTCTCCACAACACATCTTGATGATCCCCAAGACTTTTGGGACAACATTCTGTGGACCGATGAGACAAAAGTGGAACTCTTTGGAAGGTGTGTGTCCAAGTATATCTGGCGTAGAAGGAACACTGCATTTCAGAAAAAGAACATTATACCAACAGTAAAATATGGTGGTGGTAGTGTGATGGTCTGGGGCTGTTTTGCTGCTTCAGGACCTGGAAGACTTGCCCCATGACCTTAACCACTTCAGCCCCGGACCCATTTGGCAGCCAAAGGACCAGAGGTCTTTTTTCAATTTCGCACTGCACTACTTTAACTGGTAATTGCGCGGTCATGCAATTTTGTAACCAAACGAAATTTGCGTCCTTTTCTTCCCACAAATAGAGCTTTCTTTTGATGGTATTTGATTGCCTCTGTGATTTTTATTTTTTGCGATATAAACGGAAAAAGAGCGAAAATTTTGAAAAAAAAAGAGATTTTCTACTTTTTGTTATAAAAAAAATCTAATAAACTCAATTTTAGTCAAACATTTGGGCCAAAATGTATTCAGCCACATGTCTTTAGTAAAAAAAATGCCAATAAGCGTATATTTATTGGTTTGCGCAAAAGTTATAGCGTCTACAAACTAGAGTACATTTTCTGGAATTTACACCGCTTTTAATTTATGACTGCCTATTTCATTTCTTGAGGTGCTAAAATGGCAGAGAAGTACAAAACCCCCCCAAATGACCCCATTTTGGAAAGTAGACACCCCAAGCTATTTGCTGAGAGGCATGTTGAGCCCATTGAATATTTTTTTTTTTTAGTCCCAAGTGATTGAATAAAGACAAAAATAAAAAAGATTTTTTTTTTTTTCAAAAAGTTGTCACTAAATGATATATTGCTCACACATGCCATAGTTATATGTGGAATTGCACCCCAAAATACATTTTGCTGCTTCTCCTGAGTATGGGGATACCACATGTGTGGGACTTTTTGGGAGCCTAGCCGCGTACGGGGCCCCGAAACCCAAGCACCGCCTTCAGGATTTCTAAGGGTGCAAATTTTTGATTTCACTCCTCACTACCTATCACAGTTTCGAAGGCCATAAAATGCCAAAATAGCACAAAACCCCCCCAAATGACCCCATTTTGGAAAGTAGACACCCCAAGCTATTTGTTGAGAGGCATGGTGAGTATTTTACAGCTCTCATTTGTTTTTGAAAATGAAGAAAGTAAAGAAAAAAAAATTTTTTTTTTTCTTTTTTCAATTTTCAAAACTTTGTGACAAAAAGCGACATCTGCAAAATACTCACAATACCTCTCAGCAAATAGCTTGGGGTGTCTACTTTCCAAAATGGGGTCATTTTGGGGGGTTTTATGCCATCTGGGCATTCCATGGCCTCCGAAACTGTGATTGGCAGTGAGAAGTGAAATAAAAAAATTACACCCTTAGAAAGCCTGAAGGCGGTGATTGGTTTTTGGGGTTCCGTACGCAGCTAGGCTCCCAAAAAGTCCCACACATGTGGTATCCCCGTACTCAGGAGAAGCAACAGAATGTATTTTGGGGTGTATTTCTACATATGCCCATGACATGTTTGAGCAATATATCATTTAGTGACAACTTTTTGTAAAAAAATATATATATATTTTTTTTTTTCATTATTCAATCTCTTGGGACAAAAAAAAAAATATTTAATGGGCTCAACATTGCTCTCATCAAATAGCTTGGGGTGTCTACTTTCCAAAATGGGGTCATTTGGGGGGGGTTTGAACTGTCCTGGCATTTTATGCACAACATTTAGAAGCCTATGTCACACGTCACCCACTCTTCTAACCACTTGTAGACAAAGCCCTTTCTGACACTTTTTGTTTACATGAAAACATATTTTTTTTTTGCAAGAAAATTACGTTGAACCCCCAAACACTATATATAATGTTAAAGCAAAGGCCCTACAGATTAAAATGGTGGGTGTTGCATTTTTTTTTTCCACACAGTATTTGCGCAGCGATTTTTCAAACGCATTTTTTGTGGAAAAAATACACTTTTTTTTATTTTAATGCACTAAAACACACTATATTGCTAAAATTTTTGATGAAATAAAAAATATGATCTTAGGCCGAGTACATGGATACCAAACACGACATGCTTTAAAATTGCGCACAAACACGCAGTGGAGATAAACTACATACATTTTTAAAAGCCTTTAAAAGCCTTTACATGATACCACATTAGATTCACGGAGGAGGTCTACTGCTAAAATTACTGCCCTCGATCTGACCTTCGCGGTGATACCTCACATGCATGGTGCAATTGCTGTTTACATATGACGCCAGACCAACGCTTGTGTACGCCTTTGCGCAAGAGAAGGGGGGGCAGGGGTGCTTTTTTTTTTTTTTTTTTTGGTTTTTTTTTTATTTATTTAGCTTTTTTATTTTATTTTTAAACTGTTCCTTCCATTTTTTTTCTTTGTTATGATTTTTATTGTTATCTCAGGGAATGTAAATATCCCCTATGATAGCAATAGGCAGTGACAGGTACTCTTTTTTTGAAAAAATTGGGGTCTATTAGACCCTAGATCTTTCCTCTGCCCTCAAAGCATCTGACCACACCAAGATTGGTGTGATAAAATGCTTTCCCAATTTCCCAATGGCGCGGTTTATATCCGGGAGGGGGGACATTCCCTCCCACTGCTTGTAAAAGCAGTCTAGAGGCTAATTACCCGCTAGAATTGCTTTTACATGAAAGCCGATCACTGGCTGAAAAGAATGATACCAAGATGATACCTAAACCTGCAGGCATCATTCTGGTATAACCATTCAAAGTCCAGCAACATACTGGACATATATTGTAATCTTTTTTTTTTCATGCAGCCTCTTGGCTGAACGAAAAAAAGAGATTGATTGGTGGGTATGCCCACCATTAGAATACCTCCCTTCATCCACCCACTTCTAATGATGGGCATACATGCACCATTTATATATGCCGATGCATGGGGGCATCCTCCCGCAAAAGTTATGCCGTGTACACACGGTCGGAATTTCGACCGTATGTACGTGGCATTAGGAGCCAATCGCTCCTCCCCCCCCTGCTGCCCCCATGCTTCGGCATATATGCTCTTTTTTTTAACTGTGGTGGTGAAATCACCTCCTACAGTGTTGGAGTCGCGTCTTTATGTATCGTGGGAGCAAACGCTGTTGCTGTCAAGATAAATAAATCCGCGTTGCAACTGAATGGCGCACCTGAAAACAAAAAAATGCTTAACACTAAAACACAGTAAACAAAATTACATACCTGAAAAGCAAGCATGATAAAACATGATAAAACATAATAAAACATTGCAGAATAGAATGGAGTAAAAAAAGAGCAACAATAGAGAGAGAATAGAGTGAGAGAGAGAACAATAAAACGACAACTATTTTTTTTTTTTTTTTTTTTTTGAGATTCACAGGTAAAAAAGCTCCTGACTGAAGCGACTGAATCAAAACGCTACCACAAAAAAACTGTTAGCGATCGCAGGGATCAGGCCTGACTCTGCGAACGCTGCAGTTATGTGTGCTTAGTGTTTTGTAAGTGACAGTGATCGATCGATACTGCACTTGGGTGGGCTGGGCTGGGCGGAGGGGGAAAACGCAGGTGCTAGCAGGTATCTGGGCTGATCCCGCTAACAATGCGTTTTTTTTTGGAACCCTAAACTGCTGGGACGCTAGTATAGATCTGATCAGATCAGATATTGATCTGTTCAGATACTGTGCCACTAAGGGAGGTGTATGCTTTGTGCGTGGGTGTTTGCGGTACTGGCACTAACCTGGGGCGACGCAGACCTTATTTGACCCTAAAACCTAATTGATATCACCCGCCGGGCGATCAGGGGGTTAAACCGTTATTGGGTAATAAATGGCGGGTGCCCTGACAGTATAAAAAACAAGCTAACTAACCAGCGTCACCCGTAACAGTAATACAAAAAAAAACTGGTTACCTAGCGACACTAATGCAGCGATCAGAAAAACGATCGCTTAGTGACACTGGCAAAAGGGGGTGAAAGGGTTAACTAGGGGCAATCAGGGGGTTAAACCTTTATTAGGTAATATATGGGGGTACCTGACGCTATATAAAAACCTGACGGGGAACCTAAATAACGAAATAACTAACTGGCTAACCAGCGTCACCAGTGACAGTTATACAGTGATCACTGGTGAAAGGGTTAACTCTAGGGGCAATCAGGGGGTTAAAACCTTTATTTAGGTTGTAATATGGGGGTACCTGACCTATAAACCTATTTATGAACCTATATAAACATGGCGGTTACCTAAAAAAAAAAAATGGTTACCTAGCGACACTAATGCAGCGATCAGAAAAACGATCGCTTAGTGACACTGGCAAAAGGGGGTGAAAGGGTTAACTAGGGGCAATCAGGGGGTTAAAACCTTTATTAGGTAATATATGGGGGTACCTGACGCTATATAAAAACCTGACGGGGAACCTAAATAACGAAATAACTAACTGGCTAACCAGCGTCACCAGTGACAGTTATACAGTGATCACTGGTGAAAGGGTTAACTCTAGGGGCAATCAAGGGGTTAAAACCTTTATTTAGGTTGTAATATGGGGGTACCTGACCTATAAAACTATTTATGAACCTATATAAACATGGCGGTTACCTAAAAAAAAAAAATGGTTACCTAGCGACAGCAGTGACACTAATACAGCGATCAGAAAAACGATCGCTTAGTGACACTGGCAAAAGGGGGTGAAAGGGTTACCTGGGGGGCAATCAAGGGGTTAAACCTTTATTAGGGGGGGGTAGGGGGCTACCTAGGACCTAAAACTAACTGCCCTGACAGTTATTACAGTCACACTGACACTAAATGCAGTGATCAGTAAAAAAATGATCACTGCAATTAGTGACACTGTGACTGGGGGGGGAGGGGGTGATCTGGGGGGTGATCAGGGGGTGACAGGGGGGTGGAATATGTGCCTAACTGTACTGGTGTCAGTGTAGTGTTGTGCACTAACCTGTACATGTTCGCCGCTCGGCGTCTCCGGTCACATAGACCGGCGCACCGAGCGTGACATCACTTCCGCCTTCCTGTCTATACAATAGACAGGAAGGGGAAGTTTTTCATTGGCCAGGAGCGATCGCGAGGGGGTGGCCAGAAACCACTGGCCGTCCCCTCGTCCCGGATCGCTCCTGAAGCGATCCCGACCGTCCCCGCCGGCGGAGGGGGGTCCGATCGGACCCCCCAACCGCCGGAAGAATGTCACGTACAGGTACGTGATTCTGCCTGTACGTGCCATTCTGCCGACGTATATATACAGGGGGCGGTCGGGAAGTGGTTAAAAAGGCCGTTCATGCTCGAAAACCCTCTAATGTAACTGAATTAGGACAATTCTGCAAAGATGAGTGGGCCAAAATTCCTCCAGGACGCTGTAAAAGCCTCATTGCACGTTATCGCAAACGCTTGGTTGCAGTTGTTGCTGCTAAGGGTGGCCCAATCAGTTATTAGGTTTAGGGGGCAATCACTTTTTCACACAGGGCCATGATGGTTTGGATTTTTTTTCACCTTTAATAATAAACACCTTCATTTACAAATTGCATTTTGTGTTTACTTGTGTTGTCCTTGACTATTGTTTAAATTGGTTTGATGTTCCGAAACACTTAAGTGTGACAAACATGCAAAGGAACAGGAAATGAGGAAGGGGGCAAACACTTTTTCACACCACTGTATATCCCATTGAACCTTGCTGCAGAAAGCAGTGATTCCTGCACCGACTGTCTCCTGAAACTCCACCTCTGTAGTTCAGAAGGCAGCCTCTGTGAAATGTCTGACTCACTGGGCATATAGTAAATACGTGTCACAGAATTCCATGAAGTAAATATGAGGGGATCTTCACAAAGTAAGTTTACAAACGTCTGGGTGTGGCCTAGCGGAGCATGTGAGCGGATGCATCTCAGTGCAGCTTCAGTCTCTCCTGCAATAATCCTTTGCCATCCTGGGCCATAACCAGCTGAATTGAAGAAACACATGGTCCACCGTGATGCCGAGAGTCCTAGCTTCATTGTGAGGTGTTTATCTCTGGTGGATGGGCAACCGAAAGAAGCAACCGCCGTGTCACTACCTGCTCCGGCCAAGATGTCTCGCCTGCATCTACCCCTGATCTCTTTGGAGAAGCTCTCGATTCCTCTCCACAGTTCTCCCCAGGCGTCCAGGAACCTCCACATGCATCCTCACAACTATCCCCTGCCGAACATGAGGGGGCCCCTGCCGGACGGCGGGCCTGAGCCTACACTATCTAAGGTGCTTCACACCATCAAGGTAAACCATACTGATCTAATGGGGAAGGTGGCTGAAATTAAGACTGACTTTGCTATCATGTGGCAAGACGTGAAAAAGATACAGGGTCGGGTCACTGAGACCGAAGCCGCATTAGTGACCTGGAGGACACTGTCAATCCCATAATGCCTAAGCTTAGCACGTATGGCGGAAAGATCACAACCCTCGAAAACAAGGTGGATGACCTCGAAAACCGCCTCAACCAGAACAATCTGCGGTTGGTGGGTCTCCCTGAACGGGGGGAGGGGTCTGACCCGGTGGTTTTCTTAGAGAGCTGACTGGAACAGGAGTTTGTCCGTGACCATCTATCCGCGTGTTTCGTGACTGAACGGGCCCACAGGGTCCCGGGTAGGCCTCTCCCAGCAGGAAATCCCCCCCGCACCATGGCGATCCGTCTGCTGAACTACAGAGACCAGGATTCTATTCTCCGTGCTGCCCGCCTGAAGGGGAGCCTCAAAATCAACAATGCAAGCAGTCTTGCTATTTCCAGATTACTCCATGGCTGTTGGCAACAAGAGTACCCAATTCCAGCAAATCAAGCAGAAGCTGCTGGAGACCTCTGTTCAATATACTATGTTATTTCCGGCCACCCTCCGGGTGATATACCGAGGAAAGACTCACTTTTTTCAATCCCCTAAGGAGGCTCTGATGTGGTGGGAATGGCTGCCAAGGCTTCCTCAGCTCCCCCCCTGAGGGAAGTTGAATTTAACTAATCGGCATACATATCTCTTACCAGGAACTGTGGTGCTTTTAGCTACTCCTGTACTGTGTGACTTGACTCATAAATATGTTTTTCTTGCAGGAGATTCCCAGGCCTTCCTATACTACGTTGGCTCGAGCTGCAATGAGGGACAAGATGTTGGTCCCAGTTTTTCCCCTTGGTTGAACACTAATTTTTTCTAGTTCTCGAAAAAAAAAGTTTTTTTCAAATTTTCTGGGTTTTCTTGAAACAGGCCATGCACCCCGCACGTGGTACAAGTTTAGGGTCTAAGCCCACTCTGTTTTTCAGGAGTTGGGCAGGATTGTTGTTACCTTTTGGCAGCCTATACTTAAGTGTATATAGTTTTGCTGTTGTGTGTATGCTGTGTGGATGGATGAATGTGAATGCACCACTGCTGTTTAACCTACAATGTGTGGCCGTGGCCGGAATCTGGACGGTTCCACTCCCCTCTCCCTATCCATGCCCCAATAATGTTACTAGTACATTATGGCTAATTTGGTTGTTTGCTCCTGGAATGTCAGGGGCCTAAACTCAAAGTTCAAAAAGGCCTTGATGTTTGAACGGATTAAACAATTAAAACCACATGTCCTGTGTTTACAAGAGACTCACCTGACAGGATCAAGAGTCTTGGCCCTTAAAAAACAATGGGTCTCCCATAATTATCACTCCACATATTCCAGCTATGCCCGGGGAGTGGTGATTCTGATTCATAAGGGGCTTCCCTTTGCCTGTCATCAGGTGATCACGAAGCCCAAGGGCCAATTTATCATCTTACACGCCTCTGTACAGGGGGTTCATATATTGTTGGCCTCGGTTTATGTCCTTCCTCCGGTCACGGCTGCAGTGTTTACAGTTCTAAGTACAAAGCTCTCCTCTTTACCAATTTATCCCACACTCCTTATCTGGGATTTTAACTCAGTACTGCAACCTGACCTGGATAGGCTGAAGCCCTCCATGTCCGAATCTAAGTTGTTTCTCAAGTGGTGTAAAGCTTATGGATATGTAGATCTCTGGCGCTGGAAATACCCTACTGATAAAACCTTCTCATGCCAATCTAAATCTTATTGTACCCTCTCCAGGTTGGACTAAGCATTGACCACCAGGGATCTCCATCCCTCGATTCAGTATGTAGCTTACATCCCCCAGACGGTGTCTGACCACTCGATAGTACAGGTACCTTAACTTTGGGCCATAGACCCGCATTTCGGACCTGGAGACTCAGCCCTCTCTGGATCTCCACGCCTGAAATTCATGATTCCATTCCAACTGACATGCTACAATATTGGGCCTCTAACTCTGATACTGCAGCTGCAGGAACAGTGTTGGACGCCTTTAAAGCGGTAGTGCAAGGTTCCTATATCTCTCGTATAAAACACCACTGATCTCAGGGGAGGGCTGTGCAGTCTGCCTTGGAACTGTCCCTTAATGCTGCTAGGTCCCGACACGTAGCACACCCTTCCTCACAGTCTCGTGGGGACTTGGCGGAGGCACATAATGCATTGCAATTGCATGTGGTTGATGTGACAAAAAAAGGACAGCTGCATCTTTCCGCCTGCATTTTTGAGCATGGGGGGAAAAATGGTAGGCCGTTGGCCTTCCTTGCCCATACAGACCTTCAGGATATCTCAATCCCGGCCATACAACTGGTTGACAGGTCTGTGGTGTCCGATCCACTGGTCATCAATTGGGAGTTTGCTTTCTACTATCGCAATCTCTATGATGACCAGGTGATCCCTCCGGAGACTGCTTTTGCCGGGTTTTTTTCCTCCACCAACTTCCCTATTCTCAACGACTCCCAAAGACTCCTACTTGAACAACCCCTAACAATAGAGGAGGTGGAGGCAGCTATTTGTTCTCTACCCCCCTCCAAAACTCCTGGCTTGGACAGTCTCCCCTCCGAGTGGTACCAGACGTGTAGCGAAACACTGGCCCCTAGACTTCTAGCCACCTTCCGGACATCCCTGGATTTGGGTAGGCTTCCTGACTCAAAGAATGAGGCGCTTATTGTGGTCATACCCAAGCCTGGTAAGGATAAACTGTTATGTGGGTCTTACCGACCCATATCCCTCCTCAATAATGGTGCAAAAATATTATATTATTATTAACTGATGCCCCCTCTCCCCGCTCCTGTTTGCTCTCGCCATCGACCCCTTTGCGTTGGCAGTGCGGCAGGTAGCGGGAATTGGGGGGATCTGCTACGGTCTGCTGGAGGAGAAGATATCTTGCAGACGACGCTCTCATATACCTCGACGGCAGTGAGGCCTCTTTCAACAAGTTCATACAGGTGGTGGGAGAGTTTGGTGAGGTGTCTGGTCTGAGGGTCGGTTGGGAGAAATCCATAGCGTTTCCTGAGGGTCCCCCCTTTCCTATGGACTACCTTGAGCACTCTGGCTTGAGTATCTCCTATACTTTTAAATACCTAGGGGTTTATATCCATAATGACATTTCCAAATATGAGATGCTTAACATTGCCCCAATTATCAGTCAGATGTCGGATAAACTCCGAACATGGTAATCATTGCCACTAAACCTCATAGGCCGAATCAATATTTTCAAAATGAGCCCAGCTGTCCAGGTATGTCTTTCTCAACATATATAATGTCTATGGACTGTTATGCTAAACCTTGACAGTGTTGTTTACCAACTGTATACCTGTGAATTGCTGAAAGGTAGAATTAAAAAAATGGCTACTTGATCATCTCCTGTATTCTGTCCACAGTCTCTGGTCATCTCCTGTAGACTGTCCGCAGTCTCTGGTCATCTCCTGTAGTCCCTCTGCAGTCTCTGTTTATTTCCTGTAATCCATCCGCAGTCTCTAATTATCTGTGCATTTGGCTTGTGGCTGCAACAACTGTGACTTCAATGGACAAGTTTAACGGCAACACCGCCTGTGAAACTTGACATGTCAGGTTGTGGCACCGTGAAGCTAAGCATAGCTGTCTCAGCAATGTGTAGTCAGCGATACAGCTGCTATGTTCATTTATAGGTAGGTGGTCAAGGGGTGGTTCTGTTTAATCATCCTTTTTGAGTCCCCGTTCACATTGACTGAACCTTTGAAATCCTGCAACTTCATCTGAAATTTACATGATTGTCAGCGTGATTTCAGGTGTGACCTGGGAGAAGTGTGTGGCTTCATGCACAGATGTCTATGCAAGTCACACCTGAAATCTCCAATAATAGTGCAGGAACTACTTTTTAAAATCAGTGCGGCATTTGAACATGGCCATTGCCAGCAAAGGGTGCGACTTGTCATGCGATTTGACCTGTCAAATTGCATGACAAGTATTTCCAATGTAAATGGGGGCTTAGGTCGTTCTGATACGCAATCTGGTCATGCCCACTACTCTTTTCGGCATGCTTAACAGAATTTGTTTTTCAACTGTATCTCAGGGGGGGCTGATATTTTGTCACACTGCTGTCATCTCTAGCAACTACTCAGTTAGCAGTAATAATGTGCAGTAACCTCTAGCAACTAATCAGTGAGCCGTAATGTGTGCTGTAACCTCTGGCAACCAATCACAATCACTGCCTGGTCTGCTGCAGTAAACTGATTTTGATTCCAAATTGCAATGCTGGCAAAACGAAGCACATGTGTTTGTGTTTCATTCAATTTTACTGGCACCAAAATGTGGTGTCTTTTTGCTGTGATTGTTGAGCGATTTATTGCACAACAAGCACCCCAAACCACACCGTGTTTTGGTGCCACTAAAATTAATGAAACACAAACACGTGCTGCCAGAGCATTGCAGTGTGATTTGGAATAAATCACAGCGATTCTGCCCACGATCTCAAATCGCTACATGTGAACAGTCTGGGCCTAACAGGCTAACACAACAGCAATTATGGAAGACTCAGCCTCAGCATATTTTATAGGTACAAGGAAGCCCATGTTTTGTTTAACTACAGCCAGCCACACCCACTTTTTTGATGCTGCGCGCCACAAGTCACTGCCTTCCTCTCATGTACCTCATTCTCAAGTTCAAAAGTTGTGAGGTATGTTCTGTATGTATGGACTCCGCACAGTACCACTTCTCTTGCCTGGTATGCTGGGTAATAAATAAAAATCAGTGAGTGTGCTGCCTTCCTCAAGATGTTACCCTTTGCACCTGCCCAGTAACACTGTCTATTACAGTGCACCACCCTCTGATAGGCAGTCCAGTGGCTGAGAGCAGTGCCCGCTGTGTTCTGGTGAGGGGGGGGGGGTCCCCCTGTCAGAACACAATAGCACAGTGGAGGAGATTGCTGTACTAACACCACATGTGCTAATACACTGAGATGTCAGATTTTTTTCGCTCAGCCAGTACCAGACTTTAGACGGGACAGTAGCCAGCTTTACTGGGCAATGTTCATAAAAACTGGAAGAAGGAAAAACTGAAATCAGGTTAAATTTTCAAGAGGATCTGCACATCCCTTGGACACAGCCAGTCACATTTCGCTGTAAATGGCCAATCACAGCGGCCGTTCACAGCGCGATCAGCGTGTCCAATGAGAGATGATCACATCTCTCATCGCCGGCTCTCCATCCTCACACAGAGACAGCATGTGAGGAGGGAGAAATGAACGGCTGCAGCGGCCGTAAGTAAAAAAACAAACAAAAAAAAAACGGAAAATAAAGTGCCCGAAGTAAATGTCAGTGCCATCTGTCCCCACTGCCACCTGTCAGTGCCATCTGTCCCCAGTGCCACCTATTGTCAGTGCCATCTGTCCCCAGTGCCACCTGTCCCCAGTGCCACGTATAAGTTCCATCTGTCATCAGTGCCAAGTATAAGTGCCATCTGTCATCAGTATAACATCAGTACCACGTGTCATCAGTGCCACATAGTGCTATCTGTCATCAGTGCCATATCAGTGTCACCAGTGCCACATATTAGTGCCATCTGTCATCAGTGCCACGTATCAGTGCCATCTGTCATCAGTGCCACCTGTCAGTGTCACGTGCCATCTGTTATCAGTGTCACATGTCATTAATGCCACGTATCAGTGCCATGTGTCATCAGTGCCACGTATAAGTGCCATCTGTCATCAGTGCCACATATTAGTGGCACCTGTCATCAGTGTCACGTGTCATCAGTGCCACGTATTAGTGGCATCTGTCATCAGTGCCACGTGTCATTGTCCTCGTGCTCCAGGGCCTTCAAAAGTGTAATAGGTAGTCAACAAGTTAGATTTGTAATTTATGCTCCTAGAACACGTGATGGTGCTCCCTGCATGTTGGGCATCTCTAAGTGGCTAGGCTGTGGAAAAGTCCCACACATGTGGTATCGTAATACTCAGAAGGAGTAGCAGAATTTATTTTGGGGTGTCATTTGTGGTATACACATGCCATGTGAGAGAAATAACCTATTACAGTGACAATTTTGTGGAGAAAAAAAAAATCTTAATTTTGCAAAGAATTGTGGGAAAAAACGACCACATCAAAAACCTCACCATGCCTCTTACTAAATACCTTGGAATGTCTACTTTCAAAAAAGGGGATATTTGTACTTTCCTGGCTTGTTCGGGTCTCAAGAAATGAGATATGCCACCAGTACATCAGGTGTGATCAATTTTGTATGATTTGCACCACAGCTTGTAGACTCTCTAACTTTCACAAAGACCAAATAATATCCACTAATTTGGGTATTTTTTACCAAAGATATGTAGCAGTATAAATTGTGGCCAAAATTTATGAAGAAAAATTAATAATTTGCAAAATTTTATCACAGAAACAAAGAAAAATGCATTTTTTTCAAAATTTTCGGTCTTTTTTCATTTATAGTGCAAAAAATAAAAAACCTAGGAGGTGATCAAATACTACCAAAGGAAAGCTCTATTTGTGGGGAAAAAAGAACAAAAAATTAATTTGGGTACAGTGTTGCATGACTGAGTAATTGTCATTAAAAGTGTGAGAGCACCGAAAGCTGAAAATTGGTCTGGTCACGAGGGGGGTTTAAGTGCCCAGTTGTCAAGTAGTTTAAAAGAAAGGTAAATAAAGGGGAAAAAAAACAGCTCTAATTCCGCAGAGGACAGGAGGAGGGGTGGAGTGGAGCGATGTAGCATTTGGGGGTGAAGATCAGCTTTAATGCTGGATCTGAAAGAAAGGTGTCTGCATCACAGGTTGTTGTGTAAAGGGCTGTGTAGCTGCAGACCAGTCAGGGTGCCCATGCTGACCCGTGGCTACAGCCGAAAGCAGCTACAATTGGCTCGTAAGCATCACACCTTGACCACAAAGCAATAGAAGGAAGAGATGGGATCAGATGAAGTCAAGAATGGCTTGAGGAACACCACGAGTCTGAGGTTATGGCTTGGCCTCCAAATCTGAATACAATTGAGTATCTGTGGGATGTGGGATGTGCTGGAAAAACAAGTTTGATCAATAGAGGCCTCACCTCACAAAATTTTTTTTTCCTTTCTTTTTTTTCTTGGTTCAAATCCTAGAACGAAAAAAACTGTAAGTGAATGAAAAACGTGTATGTGAAACACACACTAAAAAGTGCACTTAAAGGCCCGTACACACGGTCGGACTTTTTGACAACCAACATGCAAATTAGGTGGTTTGGACCAACATCCGACCGTGTGTACGCTCCATCGGACCAACTTTTTCCAGGTTGCATCGGACTTTTGTTGGCTGTGCGAACGGACCAACTTTCTGCCAACAAAAGTCCGAAGGACGAAAGTCCGAACGTGTGTATGCAGTACCAACTGACTTTTGTCCACAGTACAAACACGCATGCTCAGAACCAATGCAAAAGATCAGACAACAATATAGAAGTTGACCAAAGGTGGCGCTGGAGTATTCGAACGTCCTCTTTTGAAGTGTCGTCAGTACGTTGAAACGTCATTACGTTCGTGTTGGTTGTCTCAAAAGTCCGACCGTGTGTATGCAGTACCAACTTGAGGGCCAACGCCCTTTGGACAAAAGTCCAAGGGAAAGTTGGTCCACGGTCCGACCGTGTGTATGGGGCTTTAGAGTGTGCTTTAGTCCACCCTCCAAAGGAGTAGGACCTCTATCCTGATCCCCGGGGCACGAGGCTCCTGATGGGAGCATAGGTTTACATGGTCTGCCTAGTCAAAAGGCCCATTCTTCTAAGACAGCCAAAGCCAATCCTCGAATACTAGGTCAGGGTTGCTCTCCTGAAGAGAGACCCCCCCTGGGGCAGGGGAGGAAGGAACCTGAGGGTCACATATCTTCCCCTTAGACATCAGGGTAAGCCCAAGGACTCACACCCTTCATCCAGTGAAAACACACACAAAAGTCAAAGGGTGACAAACAGTGGGAGAAAAATTAATAAAAAATAAAAAAAGTGTCCGTGCAAAATTGTGCACTGCCCGGGCCCCGAGTCCTGTCAGACTAAAATTGCCCGGACTTCAGCCAAAATGCCCAGCCTGTGAGGCGCAGTGCAGAAAGAAAGCAAATAGGTGACTGTGACCATGTGCCTTTTCACACTGTGGGGTCCCACACCCAAGAGTTACATAGAGCGCCATTAGGGCGACCACTCCCAGGGGGCACAGACTCTGCGGACCTTCTGCCTTCCCAGCCTATGGGCAGACACAGTAGAACATTCAAACCAGGAGGTAATGGGCTCTTGAAGCTTTCCCGGGGGAATTACACCCGTGCCCCAAATGCAGGTGGGCGCCCCGGTTTCTTTTCCAGTTGATACTAACCTTCCAAGCCCCCATCACTCCAGCAGGTTTACATAGCCACTGCCCCATCCTTGGTCAGGTCAGGATGATAGCACAGCGCCCCCCACTGGATCACTGATAAGAACAGATACTACACTTGATCTTAGCCAAAAGGCCTGAGAACCCCAACCTCACAATTTACATGACTTGAAGGATCTGCTAGCTTGGTGCCAGAGATCACAGCATACCCTCAGAGGTGTAGTGGAGTCCATGCCTGGATGGGTTATGGGGTGGGGGGTAGTCATTATGTTATGGCTGATCAGTATACATTATTTTTCATGTAATCTCTTATTGTCTTGTAGATCAGTGAATTATTATTATTGAGTGTAATAGTGGCTGTGTGTGGAAATGTACATGCTGTAGATGAGATTCCCTGGACAGAGGTGACAATGCTCTCTTCTCAGTGTAGAATGGAGGGAAGTGTCATCATGTAGGAGGGAAAGGGGGAGGAGGAGGGGGGTCCTGGTTCCTCCCCTCTCCTAGGCTGATCTGCCCCTCCCCAATACTTCCAGGGGCCACACGGTGCAGTAGGGGCCCATACAGAGGAGTGGGATTCCCCTACAGGGCGACAGGGACATCGTATCCCGCTAAATAACCTACTTTACTGCCCTATGCCCTTCTCCTGGCCGCTCCATTATACAGGAGGGAAAAAGGGAGGGCGGCCACCGTTGCTGTCGGGATATGTAGTCTGCGCCGGTCGCTGTGCTCCTTCTCCTCCAATAGAGGCGGACTACAACTCCCGACGGCCAGTGCGCGCGGGGCGCATGCGCGGTGCTCAGTCGGTGCTGCTCTATTCTGCTGGTGAGGCGCTGGAGGGACGGAACGGCGGGCGGGCGGCGGAGCCCCGGGGAAAGTAATCCATCGTCCTTACTCTTCACTGAACAGACCTCATTGTGTGTGTGAGTGCGAGGGCCACGGGGGTGGGGAGGGGCAAAAAGAAGGGGGGGAGGCTCCACTACACCCCCCCTCCCCGCCATGGTAGCGGCCGCTCCGGCCTTTGTGCAGCCAGAGATACAATGTAACAAAGCGGCCGCGTCCAGGACTGGTACATTGTATCTCTGGAGGAGGGGGGGAGGACCTGGGACCCTGGCCTCCTGGAGGAGAGGGGGGAGGGGAAGCTGGGTGCTTGTCTGCAGGTAAGAACTGCTACAAGGGGTGGGGGGTGTCAGTATTATTCCAGGGGGTGGAGGGGGCTCATGCCTACAGGGAGAGGGTGCTGACAGTGCTGGGGCTCTCTAATGGATTGTGGAGCCCTTCTGCTGTATGTAGAACTTGTGGGGAGCTGTGTGTAATATTATTATGTGTTGTTATTATTGTATCCAATAACATAAGCCCCCTGCCTTGTGTAGATGATTTCTAGAATGTATTCTGTGGGATTCGGGGCGGTGGATGAGCCCCACATTCAGTTGTGTTTACTAATATTGGCCCTGGTGGACTTCCTGTGACAGGTGGGTCGGTTGATCTGTTGTTTACAAACACAGGCTCTTGAGTTGTTTTTACTTTTTTATTTATTTTATTTTTTCAATCACTAGATTTTCTGGATTATTTCTCAGTAATATTACCTCCAGGACGCCACCCGCAGGTCACTGGCAAAGTATCCCAGACATTATTAGACATAACCTGTTGCAAAGTGTTTGACTTTATAGTAGCAATCTGCTAATCCCTCCGCCAAGCAGAACCGGCCTTTCATCTTTTACCTTTCATTTGTTTCATACACAAGTGGGAGTATCAGAGTTGTGTTAGCCCAATTCTCTGAGGTCGCCTATGTAAGGTGGAGACGCTTCAGGTTTTGTGTATCCATAACTTTTCTGTGTGTATAAATCGTCTCTTGAAGTGTTGCCTTTTTTTTTGTTCCCTGTTCTCTGGTTGAGGTGGCAGAAAGTGATTATTGGGGATGTAAGCAGTCCCATATGTGCCAGTTTTGACTGTGTATTGCACATGTGTTGCCCTCGCCCCTGTTGGGATGTGACCTTCCTGGGTGACCCTTGTGTTTTTAGAAATGCCTTATTCTGACAGAGCCTAAACTTTTCTGAAAGTTGCACTTTGTCTGCTGTTTCTGGAGGGAATTTGCGCAGGAAGGCATGCAGTCGATGGTAATTGCCTACATGTTTGCATCAATGTGGATGGTCAGCCCCTTTCATTGGCTGCCTCAGAAAACTTTTCTGGTTGGGAATTCCTGTGTCACTTTCAGCGCCCAGCAATCTGGTAGCTTTAGCATTCTGACCTGTTTGGGGCCAACTCCTATTCGGGTGTTCTGTTGCTCAATTCTTGAAACGCGACAGTCTCAAGTAGAAGAATCTCATTATTCTAACTAGGCGCCTTCACCTGTTGTGAAGCTCAAAAGACTCCATGTGCTTTTAGGGGAGTTGTGTGTTTTGGGGCTCATGGAATTTTGTGAGTGTCTGAAATTCACATATTTATGTAAACGTTTCAGTCACACCTGTTTACGTCTGTAGGGACCAAAACGTGGGATTCTGCTCCTATACACACAAATAAGGCTTCCAAAATCGCTGGTCTATGCTTGAGTGATGTAAATGGGGGCTCATTTCATTCAAGGTTGTGAATGGGGGCTCATTTCATTTAAGGTTGTTGCTGCTGAAGGGCATATATTTAGCAATCAGCTGGCTTGTAGTAAGTTTTCTGTATTCAAACATTATCGCACATTGTATTGGCTTTGTGTGAATGATTTTATAAACTTCTGCCACTTCTACATGTTCTCCCATGTTCATTGCATAGCACAGCAAGGAGCTTTTTGTGATGCTGTCGTTTTAAAAAAATTAGCAGAAATAAAATACTTTGGTTTGTTTTCTAATGCCGCGTACCAGGTTTGCCAACTGCCAGTAAATTTACTGACAGTTTGTAAAAATCTGTGATTTTTTTACAATTGCCAGTAAATATCAGGAGCTGATAATTTTCATGCAGTGTTGACCTTTTTTAAATGTAAATCAAGTAATTTACTTTGTTATAGGTATCAGTGTTTTCATATCATGTTTATACTGTTCAAATATTCACTGTGTTAGTTTTCAATAGGAGTTCTGTAATTTTTCTGGTCGCCAGTAAAAAATGGGCTCCATCAGAAAATTTTCCATGTTTTGTCAGTAAAAAATGCTGCAGGAGGTTGGCAACCCTGCCGCGTACACACGTCTGGATATTCCCAACGAAAAATTCTTGGATGGTATTTCCAGACGGAATTCCGCTCAAGCTTGGCTTGCATACACACGGTCACACAAAAGTTTGCTGAACTTTCGACCGTCAAGAACGTGGTGACGTACAACACCACGACGAGCCAAGAGAATTAAGTTTAATGCTTCCGAGCATGCGTCAAATTGTTTCTGAGCATGCGTAGGAATTTTGCACGTCGGAATTGATACAGACAATCGGAATTTCTGATCTAAACTTTTTCCGACTGAACAATTGAGAACCTGCTCCCAATCTTTTGCTGGCGGGAATTCGGCCAGCAAAAGTCCGATGGAGCATACACATGGTCGCATTTTCTGACCAAAAGCTCTCATCGGTCTTTTGCTGGCCAAATTTCTGATCGTGTGTGCGCGGCATAAGTGTCTGAATTAAAAGCTAGTCTCTACAGTTGGATTGAAGGAAAATGCTTTGGGTTCCCAGCCACTACATCCTGGCATTTTCCAGTGGCTGCAACCTGATACTGTAGAGAGAGGAACTCTTCTAGGATCTTCTGTAATGTCCTTGTGGCCAGTTTGGAGATAAAGTAATGGCATTGTTCCTCAAAAGTTTTCTGATTTTTGGATCTAGTTTGCCTTGTGATGTGCTCTGTTTTTAGTTTTAAAAAAACTGAACTGTTTGTATATTTTATACTTTGCATCAGATTTCAAAATAGGCTGGGCTGTTGTCTTATTAATGTTCCAGCACCAATGTATTATGCAGGGCCTTACAGCAGGCAGTATAGAAGAAACAGTTTGTCTCATTTTAACAAGCTGTCTTGAATAAGAGTGTTCTATATTCTACAACCAGTCTCCTTCAATATGAAAGTAGTATAAAATGCAGACAGGGTTTGTAAACTCATTGATAAATAAGCCCCAGTTTATCAAATCGGTGCACTTTCACTAAATGCTGATATTTTGTTTGAGCTATTAACCTGCAAAATTTGCGCTGGATATTGTGTTCAACTGCTTCACTTTGGCTGAGTCGGTGCCATAATGTGACTAAAGTTTTAGCTTAAACTGCATGACATAGTTTGTCTCATCTAATTTATACAGTAGTTATTTTACAAGTTACTGGATTTGAATTCAATGCTTGCATATATGTTTTATATCCTAAGCATTCAAAACATTCCCTTTTGGGAAACTGTAGTTTTATCTGTGTTTTTTTTTTTTTGTGTTTTTAAAGAGGCAGCAGGTGTCTTGACATATATGGGGTCACCTATTTCTATGGTGGTTGACGGGTGCCATGGTCTTGTCAGAATTTGACTGATTGTCACTTCTTTGCTGATGACTTGCTCCAAGATGGCCTGTCCCCGGTGTCCATCTTGGTTGACTTTTAAGTGACATGATACACTCAAAATGAATGGAATTGTACAAACATGGAAACAGTGAGTAGAAGTTACTAAAACTGTAGCAGTTGTGCATGGCAACCAGTCAGTTTCTAGCTTTCACAGCTTATCTGATCATGCTGAAGTTAGAAGCTGATTGGTTACTATGCATAGCTGCTAGATTCTGTCTGCTTCAGGTTTAGTAAATTCCCCCCAGTGTTGTATGGAACCGATCTCCCTTCATCATGGATATTACAGCATCACTCAGATGTTATTCCTGAAAAAGTTGGAATCGTGCAGATAGAAAGTGGTTATCCCTCCTAAATACACATCTGCACTACTGTGTCTACATTCAATTATGGAAAAAGTCAAAGTGTAAACTTTTGGAGTGTTTGCTTTTAACGCTTTTACCAGATTTGACTGTTGTATGGCGGGGGGGGGGGGGGCAGGCTTTTTTCCACCATGGTCACCAGGCAGTGAAGGTGATGGTGACGAGCCCGATTTCCTAAACACCTCTCACAAGATTGAAGTGAAACAGCCGCAATTGGTAAAGGCTGTTCTTCAGGCTAGAGGGAAAAGTTGGGGATAAAACCTCTTTTGTTATGTGTATTAGTTGAAATGAACTGAATCTCCAGTTTTTGATTTTTATTGTTTTCCTGATGATGAGATTACTCCCACCATAATGTGTCTTGGCTACTCCTTTTGTAGGTGATTTATAAATTTGTAATATAAAATTGTCGCTGGTGTGGTCACTTGGAGTAAATATTAGCAGCCTCTATGCAGGGCTGATTGAACGCTTCTAAATAGTTTGCAATATTACCATAGATGTCAAGTGCATGTATAAAATATATATGCTACCCTGTGGTCTGGACTAATACTGTACATAACAGAAGTGCTATCATGATAAGCCTTTCACTTTGCTGGATCATACACTTGCATTATTTTATCTGGACCCGCTGCAATGTCATTTACATTGTGGAAAGAGATTTTCTATTTATTTTTTGTATGCCAGTCCGTTACATAATAGCTCAGGAGGGAATATGGAGCTTGATTAGCTACTTCTGTCACTTCTCTGGGGAGTGTGGATAAATGTTAAGAATTATCTCTCTTTTGGGGAATAAGATCTTGCTTTTGTTTTTGTCTTTAATTAAACCTATGTTTTTTTTTTTTTTTTCTTTCCAAACATGCCCACATTTATTTTAAAATTTTTAATCTTGAATGCAAAGGTTTTTTTTTTTTTTTTTTACACACACACACTCTGGAACCTCCCAATAGATAAATATTTAGATTCTTGTCGAATTTTGTTTTCGTTTTTTTTTTCTGTATTAAAAATGTTATTAATTTAAACCATACACATGGTTATCTGTAACACGTTGCTCTCATTTAAAGGGTAACGCCACTTTTGAGGGAAAAAAAAATTGCAAAAAAATAAATTTAGCATGTGCAATTGCAACATGTTGTATTTGAATGTTATCAAAAATGACCTTTCCTTTTTAATCCGAAGTGCTCTAATTTTCTGTAAAATGCAAGAAGGCAGCCTAGAAGTATTTTGTACACAGATGATGTACAAAACACTCCCCAGAAATGTTGTTTCCTGCTTTGTGTGATTGGCTCACTGATTTTCCCAGAAGTCTACACTAAGATACAAGTCAGATTTTGAGCATCCCCTACAACAAAAATGTTATTTGTGGTGAGATGCGTCTAAAGGGATGCAGACTCTGACACTTTCCTCGTTAGAGTCTTGCAGGTGCAGCAGCTGATTGATAATTATAGAATCGCTTCCATACAGATTCATTTTACACATGGGCAGACGGCTATTTCTTCGAAATAACAAAAGGTAGAAATCTGCAACCAAGTTTGTTAAATTCCCTAAATGCACATTGAAAACTACCAGGGGAATGTTTTTTTTCTCAACAAAAGTGGAGTTCCTGTTTAAATCAGATGGGGATCAGGGTGCATACAATTGTACACTAAAGACAGCATTGCCATGCACAGTAAAAAAAAAAAAAAAAAAACTTAAAAACAAATCAGTAACATAGTTGTGCTAATATATATTACTATTACCTCTACTTCACTCTATAAGCTTCACGCCAAAGTGACTTGTCATGTGATTTTACAGGTCAATTCACATGACACACCTTATTGTTGGCAACGGCACTGTTCAAATCTGTGCGCCGCCGACTTTGCGGTGCCGCATCAATTTGAAAAAGTAGTTCCTGCATTACTTTTGGCGATTTCTGTTGCGTTTTGCATAGACATCTGTGTTTTCCCCCTTTCCAGATTTATTGCAATAAACGCTGTAGCGTAATATGGGGGTGCCGATGAGGGTTCGGCTTTCCAATTCTCCCAAGATTTGTAACTTTTTTTAAAAATTTTTTTTTGGTAAACCCCGTCATTGTTGGTATGTAGTTTATTTATTATAAGAATGATGTTAATTCGTTTTCCACACAGTAAAGGTGGGTTGGTGGGGTGACGCCCAATTTTGTGCATTCAAATTTCTAGCCACTAAAAGTAGTCTGGTAATTTTAGTATTCTATTGTAGGGTCTAAATAAATGGGTCATTGTGATATTACTAAGATAGTTTGTATTATTTCTGTCCAGTAACTCATTTTGGAGAATTGCATAAGCCCCCGTTCACACTGAATCCGACTTTGAAATCGTGTGATTTCACTTGAAGTCGCTCTTTTTCAAAGCCGCAGGTCAGTGCGACTTGGCTGATATCTGTGCAGATGTCTATGCAAGTCAAACCTGAAACCGCAAAAAAATGGTGTAGGAACCTTTTTTTCAAATCTGTGCATCACCGTCATTCGCAACGGTTTTGTTGCAATAGGGTGCGATGTGTCATGCGATTTCAAATCAATTGACAAGTCGCACTGGTGTGAACGGGGGCTTAAAGACATATGAGTTCCTGGGTTACAGCCACAGCTATGGCAATTGGGAATGGTCATTCTATCCCACATGTACCGTTTCTCTGTGGTTGGGTACACTGTGTGAACCACGAATGATGAATTTATCTTTAAATAATCACTTGTCCTACCTAAACATCCCCATTGTATGTCTGTCTGTTTTGCTGCCAGTGGACCCACAGTTCGAGCCTGGTATATGACTGATCATAGCCTTTTGGGGGGCCTTTGCTTTCCTGCGGGTAGAAATTACACAGGTGCCAAAACATGACCCATATTGGTCTGTGAGTTCCATACTTGCAGTTTATTAATTGCAAAATGTGGCTCATGTCACCATCATGTTGTATGTTCCTAGTGAATTAATAAGCTGAACATTAGTTCCTTCCACTAATGGTGCCTTCATTGTAAATGTGACATGACACATTTCACAACTTTTTACAAGCAATTCTATTGTGTTGTGGTGAGTGTGAGTGTTGAGGTGGATTTGACAATGAAGTCCTTGTATTTTGCCACTTTTACATGTTCATAAAAGGTGTGCTTTTAAGATAGTAAATTATTATAATTTTTATTTTTTGAATTGACTGCTTTCATTAGTTTTCCTTGTTGACAATGCAGTTCTGGGTGTTTTTTAGTATCTGGATTATGAATAAAAATCTAGTGAAATCCACTGTATTTTAATTAATGTACTACAACTGCATACAAACTGTAACCCAGAATGAATGTGAAGTAAGGTTAAAGATGACCCATCCATATTTTTTAGTCTAAAAGCTAAATCACATGATCGAGTGTGTAAGCTTTTGGAAAGATGGCCCAAAGTGTGATCTGGGAGTAGCATTCTATTTTACTCCAGTAGAATTCTTAAAGTGGTTGTAAACCACTTTGACCTACAGGTAAGCCTAGATTAAGGCTTTCCTGTAGGTCCAATAAATATCTCCTAAAACATGTAGGTTTAGGAGATATTTAGAAAAAAACAGGCACCGCTGTGTACGGCGCATGCGCCGTAGACAGCGTCATCACCGATCCAGCGAATGACAGTGCTCAATCGGGGGAGAGAGGGGGACGGGGCTGCGTCGGGGCTCCGTGTCTGAATCAACACACGGAGCTCTGACTCCACGGGTTGCCCCCCCCCCCCCATAGCAAGCTGCTGGTCTATGGGGGGCACCTCATCAGGAGGGAAGGGAGCAGCAAAGAGGGACCCGAGAATCCGGGCTGCTCAGTGCATAACCAACTGCACAGAGGAGGTAAGTATAACATGTTTATAATTTATTTATTTATTTATTTTTTTTTTAAAGCGAGACTTTACAATCACTTTAACTACAATTCATGTCTGCCACTATGGCAGACTGTTGTATTTGTCAATGAACTGTGGGGGCGCTCATCAGCACCCTGGCAGTTCATTGATTCTTCCTGCTCTACAGTAACTTTTTGCCCAAATGGGAAGTACAGGCAGAAAGCTGTACTCAGTATTTGTACATTGTACCTGTGGTCTAAGGATCGCGTGTGCAGTGGTTTGCTGGCTCCATTGTAAAAAAAAAAAATGCATTGATTACCTTTTTACAAAAGGTAAACTTCGCCTTTAATGGAGATCTATGCTTTACATATGACTAAAGTAAATGACAATTTGTATTGTTAATTAATAACTTTCAATAAAAATGTATTGTTTAAAAAAAAAAATGGAGATCTATGCTAAATCCAAATGTTGTGCTCCATCTGTGCTGTTTTTTTTTTTGCATATATGTATGCGAGTACAGGGTGCTGTAGCGACGGTCCTGTGATGACCTGTATTAACCACTTCCATACCGGGCCTTAGAAAAATGACATCGGCAGGAACATCTCCCTCCGGGTGGATGTCATATGACATCCTCCCGTTCTCACCACTTTGCGCGCTCCCGGGGTATGAGGCGTGTCCCTTGGGACACAGCCCAACCCCGATCAGTATAAAGAGCCAATTAAAATAGCTCTTTACCACGTGACCGGCTGTGTCCAATCACAGCTGGTTGCAAGCAATGTCCTCGTGCAAACCCCTAGGAGCGCGTAGAGCAGCGATCGGGATAAAGGCATGTCACTCTGACACAGCCCATCCCACGATCAGGGTAAAGAGGCAATTGAAATTGCCTCTTAACCATGTGACCAGCTGTGTCCAATCACAGCCAGTCACAGAATGTAAATTTAGCCGTGGTACCTAGCTGTTATCTGGTTCTCCTCACCTCCTCACACCAATCGTGTGTGTGAGGAGGAGATTGCAGTAACAGCTAGTTACTGCCTACAATCCACACCAATCCACACTGATTGCCCCCAGTAATAAAGAATACCTGTCTACAACCTATGCCTCATAGAATATACGTTGGGGTGTTTGCTTTCCAAAATGGGGTAATTTTGTGGGTAACTCCACTTTCCTGGTGCTCCAGGACCTTCAAATGTGTGACAGGTAGTCAGGAAATTATATGTGTAATTTTATGCATCTATAACGCCTGACAGTGCTCCCTGTATGTGGCCAGGCAGTGTAAAAATCTCACATGTGGTATTGCCATAATCAAGAGGAGTAGCAGAATGTATTTTGAGGTGTAATTGGTAGTATGTATATGCTGTGTGTGAGAAATAAGTTATGACAACTTTGTGTTTTTTTTTTTTATTTATTTTTTTTCCAATTTCTCTTTTTTTCATTTTTCCCAAGAATTGTGGGAAAAAAATTACAACTTCAAAAAAATTCACCATGCCTCTTACTAAATACATTGGACTGTCTACTTTTCAAAAAGGGGTCATTTGAGGGGTATTTGTACTGTCCTGACATTTCAGGTCCTCAATAAATGAAATGGGCCACCGGTGCATCAGGTGTGATCAATTTATAATAATTGGCACCATAGCTTGTAGACTCTAAAGGCACTTTCACACTGGCAGCTCTTCTTCTTCTTTCTTCTTCCCTTTTATATCGCAAAAAATTAAACCCAGTGGTGATTAAATACCACCAAAAGAAAGCTCTATTTGTGTGAGAAAAAAAAAAAAAATAACGATTTTGTTTGGGTAGTGTTGCTTAATTGCCATTCATAGTGTAAGAGCACTAAAAATTGGTCTGGGCAGGAAGGGGGTATAAGTGCCCTGTATTAAAGTGGTTCTTAGGCTGGGTTCACACTGATGCGGCCTGCCGAATCGCATGCCATTTGTACAGGAATGGCACCGTATTCCTGTACAAACTACATGCAAATTCAGTGCGGCGCATTTACATGCAGGACCATTTTATTTTTTTTGCGCACTGGAATCAGATTGCATGTGATCTGATTACACAGCTCGCACTGCGTTCTGTGAACTGATTTGGGGGTGTCATTAACACCCGCATCGGTTCAAAGAGCACAGTGTAAACTGCCTGCAATCCTGATGTGGTGCGGGAACCGCACAGGAATTGCTGAGGTTCCCGCACCACATCAGTGTGAACTGGGTCTAAATGCTCAAGGGTTTTTTAAGAATTTCAAAGTGGAATATTTGCTTTAGCACTCCTTTCTCCCTTACATTACATTTTTTTTGGGGTGGGGGGGGGAGCAGGTACCTGTCGCAGGTACCCAGCCTAGGCGGCTCAAGCGCCCTCTCCCTCCCTGCAATCTTCTGGGACGTGTCACAGGTCCCAGAAGATTTCCCGGCCATTGAGGACTTGTGCATGCGTACCCGGCTGTGAAGCTACAAGCTGTCACAGCCGGGTGCCCACACTTGCAATGTCATTGCCAGGGAGAGATGGTTCATGCGGCCACATCGCTGGGCTGTGGGTGAGTGTGTGTTTATTAAAAGTCAGCAGTTAGACTTATTTGCGCTATAGAGATGTAAAATTGAGTGTCGTAGATTGTTGTAGTATCTTGGATGCAGAAAGTTTTGTGGCCTAGATTCTAAATCTCCTGGGGGATTGTTTAGGGAACAAAAATGGCCCGTTTTGGACTTTTTTTGATTTTTTTTTTTTTTTTGGCTGGATTTACACATTTTGCTTGATGTGAAAATGTATTTTCTATTTTGAAAGCAATAAAAGTGCATCTCTATGCATGCGGTATGTTGATGTACATGATCTCACACAGACCTACAAGTGCCATGCTGCTCATTGATGTCCATTAAAATGCACATCTAAGGCCCCTTTCACACTGAGGCGCATTCTGAAAATAGCGCCTGCAAAGCGCCCTGAGACGCCTGAGGGCTTTCACACTGGAGCGGTGCACTTGCAGGACGGTCAAAAAAGTCCTGCAAGCCTCATATTTGGAGTGCTGTAGAAGCAGTGTATTTACCACTCCTAAAGCGCCCCTTCCCATTGAAAACAATAGGGCAGCGCTGCAAATCCGCTGGCAAGGCGCCACTTTGCGGGCAGTTTTAACCCTTTTTCGGCCACTAGCGGTGGTTAAAACCACCCCGCTAGCGGCCGAATTGCGTTGCTAAAACGATGGTAAAGCGCCGCTTTACTGCCAATGCCCGTGATGCTCCAGTGTGAAAGTAGCCTAAAGAGAGCACTAAAATGTGTTGCCATGCATTTTGATAATAAAGAAAAAAGGAAAAAAAAAACTTTTCACTTGACTTCAGTGGAAAACGCGTAGCTATCAATCCAACCATTGAGTGGTAATTTTTTTCTATTAGGTTTATTTCATTGTTTTTGTTTCTTTTAACTTTTTTTTTTTCTCTTTTGACATTCTATCTTTCCAATTTAAACAAATAAAATGTATTTATTTTTGCAGTCTTCATAAGAGTTCCTCTAAAGTCTATATCATCCATTGATCTTTTCTCCAAAAGAATTTTGCTTATGCAATGATACATTTTGATTGATATTATAGCACCATAGTAAGGTTACAAGCTTGTCTCCAGCTCATTCTATATAAAGCCCTGTACTAGTGCTGATAGTTTAACAAAAAAGTGTTCCATGTGTTGGCTTCTCTTTGCAGTTTTGGTATTTTATCTTCTTTTCAGACTTTTCCTTGTTCAGCACCTCACTTTTTAGCTGCGTTAAATCAGTGAGGTGTATCCCTTGGGCTGCTGTGTCTCCACCCGCACAGCTATAATATTTTGGTGCAGTGGGGGTCCAGTTCATAGAACTAAGGGGAACTGGTTCTCATCAACAGTGTCTATGTCTACCCTTTCTCCCCAACTACTATATTTAGACACCGTTACTACAGTTCCTATGGTTGAAACGGGTCAGCTCCCCATGTTTAATGGACCGTTTCATTTAAAGAAGATGTAGAACTGGCTTCAGTGAATTGGAAGTTGGCTGGAAAGGGCAGACCTAGTTGGGCAATCGTGATGAGTGCCTGTCGCAGTCCCTAAGTTCTAATAACCCCTGGTGGTGAAGTTTACAGCTACTGGGGGGAGGAGGTGACAGAGGTTCTCAAAGGAGGAACATTTCAGCAAAAGGCGGACACATCGGGACAAGTGACATGTGCTATTGAAAGTAAAGCGTGGTATACACAGGCCGAATATTGTCCGGTTAAATAGAAACTGTCCAACATTTAGCCCTATGTGTACAGCACCCTGTCAGACAGAAGCCGGCCGAATGTCCAGGTTCTGTCAAACGGGCATGCTGGAAAAAACGCAAATGATCAGGATCCGATCAGCGCTCGCTGCCAATGGTGAGGGCCATCCCCCTGTCGGAACACAATAAGGCTCCATGCACACTGGACTTAAAAAAAACGTTGATTCTATAGGGGTTTAACTGTAAACTGTAATTGTGTACCGGGCTTAAGTAATGTCCCTTGTGCTGATTATTATTTTTTTCTGTTTTGTTTTAGATAAACTTAGGCTTTACATTTAGGACTAAATGTGTTCTATTTTGCATTTATTGAACTTTTCGTCTTATAGACTGTGCAATGTCAAGCTGCAGCTACCAAAGCCGGCAGAATATTAGCATACATAAAAAAGGGGATATACTCCAGAGATAAAACTATAATCCTGACACTTTATAAAACTCTGGTTCGGCCACATCTGGAGTATTATGTCCAGTTCTGGTCACCAGTCATCCAAAGGGATGAGCTGGAGAGAGTCAAAAGAAGGGCAAATAAATGAATAAGGGGTCTGGAGGGCCTCCAATGTGAGGAGCAACTACAAGCACTAAATATATTCTCGCTGGAGAAAAGGCGCTTCAATCTCATGGGGTGTGAGAGGACACGGGGCCACACAATGAGATTGGAGGATAAGCGGTTTAACCTTAATCTGCACAAAGGGTTTTCCACTGTCAGGGCGGTAAGAATGTGGAACTCTCTTCCACAAGTGGTGGTGTCAGCGGGGAGTACTCTTGGACGTGCATCTTAAAGAACATCCAATGATTATAATGATTATTATGGGAAATGATTATTGACGCTGACTCACGTACACCTACACAGGTTGAACTGGATGGACTGTTGTCTTTATTCAACCTTACCTACTATGTAACTATATAGACTGTGGCACTTGGGTTTTAGAGCCCTACAGGCTTTTAAATGGTGGGCGGCTTCCCTTTCTTTTTGAATCTTTGTGTGAAACTTGTGGAGTGGCCATTGTTGGGAGCTGGCTCCTGTGTCTCAGGATCAGTTTTTGATTGAGTGCCTGTAGCGGATGATGACATTTTGTTTTATATTTGGTATAGGAGTGCTCCAAGGGGACAGGGGGAGGTTGGAGTTGTGCTTTAAAGTGTATGGAAAAGCATTCACTTTTCCCAATGTTTTTTCCTTTAAAAATGCTGAAAGTAAAAGAAAATACTGGAAACAGCCTTGTCGGTTCACTACATGTATTTTGTAGCTTGTTTGCTTTCTGGCAGGATCAACAGGGTTTTTTTTTTTTTTTTTTTTGTACTTTTGAAGAGACAAGACATGGGCAATATATACTTATTTTGCCCAAACATAATTTGATAATTTTGTCCTGTTGTCTGTTCAGTTGCGCCAGACATACATACATTAATGTGCGACATTATACATGGACTTAACATGCATTGTTCAGTGATGGAGCCAATGTACAAAACAGAGGTTTCCAGCTAATTGTCATATGATCATTTCTGCACCACTGCTCACTGTTGGTTACCTTATTTGGTGCAAGTTGCCAAAAGGAAGTTATAATTTGTACTTTAACCACTTCCCACCCGGCTAATGTAGATATACGGCCGGGTGGGAGCCGTCTACTTCTGATAGGACGTTCAGGAACGTCCTTCAGAAGTAGAGGGATCGCGCGCGCGATCCCGATGCGGCCGTGTCACCCGGACACGGCGCATCTCGAATCGGCAGGAGGGCACGGTGATTGGCCCTCCTGATCACATGACGGCCGTGACGAATCACGGCTGTCATGTGATGTAAACAAACAGCCGGTTGCTAGGCAATCGGCCCTCCTCTCCTCACACGGAAGTCGTCGGTGAGGAGAGGAGAGCGGATCGCTGCAGCCGGCTGGTGATCAGTGAGTATGAGATGTTTTTTTACTCACTGATCACCAGTCTAGGGTCCCCCATAGTAAAACACACGTCCCCACAGTAAAACACACATGTCCCCACAGTAAGACACACATGTCCCCACAGTAAGACACACATGTCCCCACAGTAAAACACACATGTCCCCAAAACACACATGTCCCCAAAACACACATGTCCCTAAATAATAAAAACACATGTCCCTCACATATGTCCCACTAAAATCACATGTGCCAATGATTATCTGCACACATATGTCCGTGATCACCTGCACACCCCTTTTACATGATCATTTGCGTACATATGTCTGTGATCACGCGAACCAATTATTATACACTTAACGGAATTTTTTTTACAAAAAACATGTAGCAGAATACATTTTGGCTTAAATTTATGACAAAATTTGATTTTATTGGATTTCTTTTAAAAAAGAAAGGAGAAAATATTGTTTTTTTTCAAAATTTCCGCTATGTTTTCGCTTATATCGCAAATAAATACCACCAAACTAAAGCTCTATTTGTGAGAACAAAATGATAAAAAATTCATTTGGTTACAGCATTGCATGACCGTGCAATTGTCACTGAAAGTGCGCGAGCGCTGAAAGCTGAAAATTGGTCTGGGCAGGAAGGGTGTTTAAGTGCACAGTAGGCAAGTGGTTAAATTCTTGTGGTTCAAATGATTTTGATATTTGGAGATGATCATGATGGAATTCTCCATAGGTTGGATTTAGTGTCCTCCATCGCTTTTCCTTTCCAGTCAAGAGAACGTCAGGACAAAGCAGAGCTTAGCAAATCTTTGTACAGAGACTAAGCTTGCTTATATTGTATATGGGACTTGAATTAATTTTTCTTTCAACTGTAATTAAAAAAAATAAAATATATTTTTTATTGTATTTTAATACAAATAATAACAAAGAAAAATAAACAAGGGGGGGGGGGGGTATCCACAATAACAAACAGGGACAAATTTGTCTGAGAATACATCTCAGTCAGAGAGGGAGGGTTATCCTCAATGGGCTCTAGTGGGCAGCAAGAGTTATATCCGGCATAATTATACACCAAACTCAGCTCACTGCTTCAAACAAAACCAATATAAGCATAGAACGGGTATAGAATCAAGGAATCGGCAGTATATCGTAGTCTCTTGAAGGAAAAAAAAAAGGCCTAAAAGGAAATGGAGAGAAAAGGA